>VSMD01139227.1:0-87212 GCA_008750895.1 Mirza zaza | reverse complement strand
AGTCTCAGACACTGCTCAATTTCTTCCAAGGAGTCATTAGTCAGGCTCTTACTCAGAGCTGCTTCTTCTTCTTCTTCTTCTTTTTTTTTTTTCCATTACAGGTTTGAGCTCAGTGAGACATTTTTGCTTTCACAAGCCCTTGGCCACTAGTAATCCATCAGAATACTCCCAGCCTTGGCCCAGCGTGGCTGGCTGGCCAGGCCAGATGGCAGGCAGGCCTTCAGAACATTCACGAAACCCACACCAAATTCTTACACCGTATAACCTGAGACCACCCTTCTCACAAGAAATTTCAGACCTACCGTTCTTTAAAAGAAATCACAGAAAATTGGGAGCTTGGTGATGAGTTAGAAATCCAGTTTTCCCAGACATTGGAATTTCTCTTGAATGTGGGTTTACTACATTCTGGGCTCCTCTGAGAGCACCGGCCCTCAAGCCAGAAAACCTGGGTTTGGTCCCTCCTCTGCCACTTGTTGGCCATAGGATGTTGGGCAAGTACTTCTTGTTGCTGGGTCTCGGCATTTTTTTTTTTATTTAAAAAAAATTAGAGATAGCATTCTGCCTATGTCACAACATCGTTAGGTGCAGATAAAATAAAGACCCTGTCTCAACAAAGAAACAAAACTCTTTGTAAACGGTAACATCTGCACTACACAAAATCGGGAGAGTCGCAGGTGCCGATGGGAAGGTGGGACTGCCACTTCAGACGCTGTGATGGGACCCCTGAAGCAAATGAGGGGGCCGAGAAGGCAACCTGGTGATAGTGAAGAGCGAGGCACAGAAAGGAGAGGAGATGGAAGGCTGTGAAGTCCAGAAGGGAAATACAGAAAGGACAGGAGGGAAGGGGGCAACCTGATGTCTTTTCAGTTCCTTTTAGTTCCAGCTGAATCCTGGGACATTGCTACAGTCGGGTATCCTTAATAGCAATTCCCATTCTTTTCATCGACTGAAACCAAAACAAATGCAGGTCTCTTCGTCTGTTCAGGCTGCTATAATAAAGCTACCATAGACTGGGCCACTTGAAAGGACAAACATTTACATCTCACAGTTCTGGAGACTGGAAGTCTGAGGTCAGGGTGCCAGCATGTTGGGTCCTGGTGAGTCTCTCCTAATTGTATCCTTGCCTGGTGAAAAGAGAGTGAGGGAGCCCTCGGGGGCCTCTGTTATAAAGGCACTAATCCCATTCATAAGGGATTATGAGCTAATTACCACCCCTATGACCTGATTACCTTCCGAAAACTCCGCCTCCTAGTGCCATGACACTGGAGGTAGGATTTCAGCATACAAATTTGGGAGGGGACACAAACATTCAGTCACCACAGCAGGAGAGCGTCCTTCTACTACTCGTTTCTAAAATATGCACATTAGTATTCTAGATTCTTGTTTTATTAAACAGTAGAGATAAATGTGGTAGAATGAACCTCATATCAAAGGTGTTACAAACTCCCTCTTCATTTTACCTAAGTCGGGCCAATCTCATATGAAAATGCTGTTGGTATAAGCTGTCATCCACCATGGGCTTAGATCTCTAAGATAAACAGGAAAAAAACTTCCCCTTCATCTAACAGTGCGAATTAACTTGTGGTTGCTATACTTAACCACAGTCCTTCAAGGCTTTTGAAATAAAATAGAAAGAATAGAATGGGCAATCAATAAATACTTAATGAAAGAACGAAGATCAAATATGATAGAATAGCTGTCCTTAAAAGCTCCTCTGTTACAAAATACCTAGAAAGGCTGGATTACACGTACCTAATAACATGTATCAAAATGCATAAATGAAATTGAAAGAAAGTAAGAGAAATCCTAATGAGCTAAAAAAAAAAAAAAAAAAAACCAAAGCAGCAAGAACTAGAGGGTATAAAGCAGGCCAAAAGCTATGGATGCCTTGAGGACATGTGCCAGGCCAGGAAAATCAGAGCTTCAGGTAATAACGACCACGTGAATCACAGGCAATAAGGTCTTGTAAGGTTGGAAAGTAGGGGAATTGAAGCTGAAGCCATACCACATAAAACCTCAATAAATATTTAAAGCGCTAATAATGTTGAAGAAAGGACAAACTATAAAAAGGATCTATTTACTGGGAAAGGGCGTCAAGAAAGAAACTTGTTTGTTTCAGCCTCAAATCTGAGTGGAAGGACAGTTTCTCATGAAACATCATGACCACAGGTCTGCCCTTCCCATACGTTCGAAGTTCAAATTTGTACAATTTGCATGAGTCACAGCATGCCAAGCCAAAAAGTAAATAGGTCTGAGTTAGTAAAACTGGGAGGTGCTTCACAGAAGCAAATGCAAACCTACTTTGGAGGAATGTTTTCAACCTAGGCTTGACGGGGATTCCCGCAGATACAGGGCAGCCAAGAATGAGCTCACAATCTAAAATTACAATTTAAAAGCAAAACACTCAAGGAAACAAGCTACCAAACGAGAGGATTCAGCCAACATAACAAAATAATGAGCTGTACCAAAGGCTTTATATGTTGACATAGCTAAATGTAAAATCCAAAATAAGTATGTTTGAATACTTTTTTAAATGTTTAAAAGAATGAATTGAACACATAATTATAAAATTTGAAAAAAGAATGAAATAGCTTATAAATTTTTAAAAATCACTGAAAGTAAATATTACCTAAACAAAAATCTGAAAGTTTGACTATATACTCCATAGGTAAGACTGAAGGAAAATAGACCATTCACACATGGTTGGTAAGGGTAAAAACTGGTGTCTGTCCAGTGGAGGCTATTAATAGTAAATTTAGATACAAAATTGAAAACGCACAAGGTCCCGACCCAGTAATTCAACTCCTGGGAATTTATTCTACAGATATGCCTGTCAATGTCCAAAACGAGTTATATATAAAATTATTAATTGCAACATTATTTGTAAGAGCAAAAGACCATAAACAATCCAAATGTCCGTCAATAGGAGGCTGGTCCAATAAATTATGGTTCATCCATACAGTGAAATACTGTGCAACAATTAGGAAAAAATAAAATAATGAGGACACTCTCTCTGTGCTGAGAAGGTATGATCTCCAAACTGTATTTTTAATAAGTCAAAGTACAGAGCAAAATGTGTAATGTACTACCTCTTGTGTGAGAGGAGGAGAAAATGAAAAACAATAATAGTGTTTGCTTATATTTGTGTGAAAAAAACGAACTCAGAGAGGACATCAAAGAAACTAAAAAAGAAAAAGATACAGTGGCACCTGTGAGGGTAACAGATGAAGGAAGGGGCAGAGAGAAATTATTCACTATATATCTTTTTATATTGTTTTGATTTTTGCATCTCGCTAAATGTATTACCTAATTGTAAAACTCAAAGGATGAATTAACAGTAGATTAGAGACATCTGAAGCAAGAATTAGTGAATTGAAAATAACTGGAGAAAAATAATGACATTTCAGTATAGAGAGACAGAAGTAAAAAATAAGAAAAAGAGTGTAACAGACATGGAAGAGAGAGTAAAAAAAACCCATCGTATTTCTAACTGGCATTTAAAAAGGCAAAAAGTAGAATTAAGGAGATGGAATACATGAAGTGATAACAGCCAGGATTTTTTCCAGATTGTTAGATGATGTGAATCCTCAGATTCAGGAAGCACCACAAATCCCAAACAGAATAAATTTAATTCACCTCTAGATATATACTGTGTAGTAAAATTTCAGAAGACCAAAACTGAAAAGACTTTAAAAGCAGCCTTCTCGCCTTCTCCACAAAATAACAACAACAAAAAATGACGAACTCTCTATAAAGGACCGACAATTAAACAACAGCAATAGTGGAAGCCAGAAACAGGGGCATCGTAACAGAAGTGCTAAGAGGTGTCAACCAGCTAAAATTATGATTTCAAAACAAGGGTAAAATAAAGATATTTTAGACAAACAGAAACCGAGAGCACGTTCTACAAGAGACACTCCCCGAAAGCACTTCTAAAGGGTGCACATTAGGAAAACGGAAAATTATCCCCAAAGAAAGTTAGGATGTAAAAGAATTATGAGCAAAGAAATTGATAAATATAGACAAACATTGTAGTACATAGTAATAGTACTAATAACTTATTTAGCAGAGGAAAAAAATAAGATAGAACTAAAATACTGGGCATAACTTTCAGAAGGAGGAAATATGATTTCAGTTAACAGCATTCCAAGATCTTTGCATCCCTGGGAAGAAGGGCAGTAGTAAACTGCCTTCGACTTTGTTCAGAATGCATGTTAGCATTTTTACAGCAACCACTCAAAAATCAGAAGTAGAGATTGTAAGGCCGGGCGCGGTGGCTCACGCCTGTAATCCTAGCTCTCTGGGAGGCCGAGGTGGGCGGATCATTTGAGCTCAGGAGTTCGAGACCAGCCTGAGCAAGAGCGAGACCCCATCTCTACTATAAACGGAAAGAAATTAATTGCCCAACTAATATATATGGAAAAAAATTAGCCGGGCATGGTGGCGCATGCCTGTAGTCCCAGTTGCTTGGGAGGCTGAGGCAGCAGGATTGCTTGAGCCCAGGAGTTTGAGGTTGCTGTGAGCTAGGCTGACGCCACGGCACTCACTCTAGCCTGGGCAATAAAGTGAGACTCTGTCTTAAAAAAAAAGAAGTAGAGAGTGTAAGATCTAAATGAGTAGAGAGAAAAGAATGTAATTTTTAAAGCTCACTCTAAAAAGAAAGCAGGAAAGGAGGGAGGAAGGATACATAGAAAAAGCAAAACAATGAAAAAACATAAAATACGATGGTAGAAACTATTAGAACAGTAATCACACTAAATATAAATGGACTTAATGCACAAACAGGTACTCAGATTGGATTACTAAACAAAATCCAAGTAATTATGTTTAATGGAGACCCATCTAGAACCTAAGAACACAGGGAGTTTGAAAGTAAGAAAGATTTCAACTGTGGGCACTAATCAAAAAAAAGCTGGTACACTTAAAAATGGTAAAATAGTAAATTTTGTATTATGTATGTTTTACCACAGTTTAAAATAATAGTACAAAAAAAGGAAAGTTGGAATAGCTCTATTAATATTAGACAAAATAGACATTTTATCAAAAGGCATTGTTGAGATAAAAAAGGTCACTATATAATGATAAAGAGTTCAATTCACCAGCAAGACAAAACAATACCAAACATGTTTAATAGAGCAACCTCAAAATATACAAAGCAAAAGTTAACAGAATTATAGCTTTAGGAAGAAATTAATCAATCTACGTTCATCATGGGCGATTTTAACATGATTCTCTCAGTAATGAATGTATCAAAAAACCATAGATTTGAACATAGAACTCTGCACCCAAAAGTTAGCAAATACATATTCTTCTCAAGTGCAACAGGAGCACTTACAAAAACTGAACATTTAGTAGACTGTAGAGAAAATTTCAACCAACATCAAAGAAATGGGTGTCATATAGAAAACATGCCCTGAATACAGTGCAGCTGTGCTAGAAATCCATAACCAAGGACAGTGTTTAAAACCCCACATGCTTCAAAATTTAAAAAGCACACTTTTAAATAAGCCACAGGCCAAAGAAGAAACCATGAGGAAATTTAGAAAGTATTTTAAAACTAGGCAATAATAATAAAAAAAAATACTAAAACTTTAGAGATGCAGTTTAAAAGATTGCTGGAGAGAAACGCAGAGGCTAAAATACTTAAAGAAGAAAGACTGAAATTAACGAGCTAAGGGTTTAACTCAGGAAAATGTTAGAGGGTGATGTGATGGCCGAGGAGCATGAGGTTTCTTTTTGGGGTGATGAAAATGTTCTAAATTTGATTATGATGATGGTTGCACAGCCCTGTGAATACACTAAAAGCCATTTAATTGTACAATTTAAATGGACGGATTGAATGGTATATGAATTATATCTCAATAAAGTTGTGTTTTGAAGAAAAAAAAAGAAGTTAGGAAAAGAACAACAGAAGAAGCCCAACGAATAGAGGGTAAAGGAAGGAAATAAAAAGATTAAAATGAAATCAATAAAATGGAAAATAATGGTACAATAGAGAGAATCAATAAAGCCAAGAGCAGGTTCATTGAAAAAAGTAACATGTAAAATTCTTTATCAAGACTGACCTAGAAAAAAAAGAAAAGCCGTAAAAAAGTGATCAAAAATGGTCATCATCACCAACTCAGGAAGACATTCTAAAGAGAGAAAGAACATTGTAAACAACCTCATGCCCACAAGTGCAAAATTTGAGACAGAGTGAGATTTCCTAGAATGTAACTTGTCACAACTGATAACAGAAAATAAAAAAGACAGAAAAGCTGAATAGAGCTGTAACTATTGAAGACATGGACTCAGTAGTTAAAAATCTACCCAACTACAAAAAGAGTGCCAATCTTCCACAAACTCTTCCACAGAATGGAAAAAGAAAAAACTCGACTCACTTTATGAGAATAAGGGTAGAACAACAGAACTGTGGGTAACACGTATGAGGGCTGAGGGAGAAGAACCTCAAAGTTTCACAACCCCATAAAGAAAAGGGACCAAAGAATTATCACAGGATGAAGAAAACAGCAGCTGTGATAGCATTTTGGATCTCTAACATATGCACGATAATTGCCATCCAAACACTTGTTTTGTTAAAGGACCTCTTTGATTACAGTTCATGGCTGTAGTTTGTGTGCTAGGTACAGTTATATAAGTGATGCAATCAGGATCTATCTCCCTCATGCTGTCTATGTCTTAGTCTGTCCCTGCTGCTATAACAAAATAACCGAGACTGGGTGATTTATAAAGAACAGGAATTTATTTCTCACAGTTCTGGAGGCTGGGAAGTCCAAGATCAAGGCGCGAACAGATTCAGTGTCTGGCGAAGGCTCTGTCTCTACTCCATAGATGGCACCTTGTTGTTGTGTCCTCACATGGCAGAAGGGTGGAAGGACAGGAGGGGGGTGCTAACAGATTCCCTCAAGCCCTTTTATAGGGGCACTAATCCCATTCACCCCCTATAGGCCCCCACCTCTTAATGCTATTGCATTAGGTATAAAGTTTCAACATGAATTTTGAAGAGACACAAATATTTAAACCATAGCATTCTACCCCTGGACTGCTCCCCCCCAAAAACATTCATATCCTTCTTACAAAATACATTCATTCCATCTCAATAACCCCCAAAGTCTTAACTCATTCCAGCATCAACTTTAAAGCCTAAATCCAGTCTAAGTCTCATCTAAACATCATCTAAGTCAGCTACAGGCAAGACTCAAGGTATCCTGAGGCAAACTGCTCTACAGCCGTGAACGTGTGAAATTAAAACAGTTATGTGCTTCCAAAATACAATGGTGGGACTGGCATAGGATAGACATTCCCATTCCAAAAGGGAGCAACAGGAAAGAAGAAAGGAGCAACAGGCCCTGACCATGTACAAAAACCCAACAGGGCAAACAACATTAAGTCTTGAGACTTGAGAATGATCTTCATTGACTCTATGTCCTGCCTTCTGAGCACACCGGAGTGGGGTTGGGTCCCCCAAGGCTCCAGGCAGCCCCATCCCCCTGGCTTTGCTGGACACACCCCATGTAGCAGCTCTCATGCATTGGAGTCCAGTCCCTGCAACTCTCCTAGGCTGGAATTACATGCTGGTGGCTCTACCAGTCTGGAGTCTCCAGGGCGGTCCTGCCCCCATGACTCCACTTGGCATTTCCCTAGTCGGGACTCACTGCAGTGGTCCCACCACTGTGGCAATTCTCTGCCCGGGCCCCGAGGCTCTCCAGGACATCCTTTGAAATCTAGGTGGAGGTTGCCATGCACCCATAGGTTGTGCATGCTGCACACCTGGAGAGTTAGCGCCATGTGTATGCCACTAAGGTTTACAGCGATTACAGACCACACAGCACCTGGGCCCACTGATCCACACCTAGGGTGGGTGAAGAGCTCTGCGCTGTAGTGGCAGCTTTTCACTCCAGTGCTAGGTAGTGAAGGAATAATTACTCAAAACAGATAGTGTTTAGAGAGAAGGGGAGAGACCAAAGTCTGAAGGAGAGAATGGCCTCCTCAGCTAAGGTCTTTCTTGTATTCATTACCAAGGATACGTGTAAGAAGTCAGGGAGTAAACAAGGATATGACAACTTAAGCAAGCATAACTCCTTGCAGATAAGGAGCGAGATGTGCAGATATCAGCTAATAATTCTTAGAACAAAGAACTTATCTGAAGGACAAATGTCTGGGCCATTTGCTAACTTCTTCAATGACATCCATACCCATCAGGTATTTTCAGCTGACCTTGGCACACATCAGACAAGCAGCTCCGGACAGGCGTTTTCACCTGTCCCTTCATTCACTCTGCTCACGTTCTTTCCATCCATCCATCCTTTCTTCTAGGCCCGTCCCCCTCACTGTGCCAGAATGCAGTGAACAGAAACCTGAAGCAGCCCTAGAGGACAAACCCTGAGGTCCCACAGGCCCCCTGGGCCCCTCCCTGATCCTTGTGCCCTCAAGGCCCTAGTACTCTGGGCCAGTGATGGGAATGGCAGCCTTGAAGATCTCTGAAATGCTTTGGGGGTCCTTTTTCATTGTCTTGATGAAGACAATGGCTTCTGGCTTTCTTTTTTCTTTCTTTTTTTTTTTTTTGCAGTGTTATTTTATTTATTTCAGCATATTATGGGGGTACGAATGTTAAGGTTACATATATTGCCCATGCCCTCCTCCCCTCTCGAGTCAGAGCTTCAAGCGTGACCATCCCCCAAACATCGCACATCTCACTCATTGTGTTTGTATATACCCATCCCCTCCTCCCCCCGCCACCCACCTGACACCCGACACCCGATAAATGTTATTCCTATACGTCCACTTAGGTGTTGATCCGTTAATACCAATTTGCTGGTGAGTACATGTGGTGCTTGTTTTTCCATTCTTGAGATACTTCACTTAGTAGAATGGCTTCCAGCTCTATCCAGGAAAATACAAGAGGTGCTACATCACCTTTCTTCTCGACATACTAATCTCCTTATCAAACATTTCCTTGGCCACTCCCTGGGTGTTCTGTCCTGCACACTTTTTTGTTTTTCACAACTTGGCCAGGCTGAAATATTTCCAACTCTTTCAGTTCTGCTTCTCTTTTAATTACAAATTCCATCCTTAATTTGTTTCTCTCTTCTCACATTTTACTATAACCAGTCAAGAAAAGCCATGCTGCATCCTCTACATTTTGCTGAGAGATTTTTTTTCTACCTAATATGTTATTTCATTGCTTTTAAGTTCTCTCTTCTACAAACACTAGTACACAAACACAATTCAGCCAAATTCTTGGCACTTTATAACAAAGATCACCTTTCCTCCACTTTCCAAAAAGATATTTCTTATTTCCATCTAAGACCTCATCAGAACGGCCTTTATTTTTCTGCTTCCATATTTCTGGTCTCGATATTTCTACCAATGTTCTGCTCACAGCCACTTAAATAACCTCTAAAATGATTGAAGCTCTCTACAGCTCTCCTCTTCTGGACTCTCACTAGAAAACCCTTTAGAGACCACTCACAGCAATACAATCTTTTTTCAGAACATACTTCCAAACTCTTTCAACCTCTACCCATTATCCAGTTCCAAAACTGGTTGTATATTTTTAGGTATTTGTGACAGGAGCACTCCACTCATAGGTACCAATTCTGTCTTAGTCTATTCCTACTGCTATAACAAAATACCTTAGACTGGGTAATTTATAAATAGTAGAAATTTATTTCTCACAGTTCTGGAGGCTGGTAAGTCCAAGATCAAGGCACCATCAGATTTGGTGTCTGGCAAGGGCTGCTGTCTGCCTGTTGCTTCATCTTCACATGATAGAAGTAGGAAAGGGCAAAAACAAAAAACTAACAGATTCCCTGAAGCCCTTCTGTAAGGGCTGATGCCATTCATGAGGGTGGAGTTCTCATGACATAATCACCTCCTAAAGCCCCCTTCTTAATACTATTGCATTGAGGATTCTGTTTCAACATGAATTTTTTTGGAGGGGGGACATAAACATTCAAAGATAGCATGTACCTACAGAGCTTTTCTGTCAAGAGTAGATATTAATTACCTAAAAATAATCACCAAAACTATATAGTTTTGGTAATGCAAAAGAATGAAGTTGGACCTCTTTCTATACACAAAAATGAACTCCAAATGTATTATAGACCTATATGGAAGAGCTAAAATTGTAAAACTCTTAGAAGAAAACATAGGAGTAAATCTTCATAACATTGGGTTAGGCAGAGACTTCTTAGATATGACATTAAAAGTATAAGCTACAAAAGAAGAAAACAGATAAATTGAACTTCATCAAAAGTAAAAATTTTGGGGGGCCGGGCGCGGTGGCTCACACCTGTAATCCTAGCACTCTGGGAGGCCGAGGCGGGCGGATTGCTCGAGGTCAGGAGTTCGAACCCAGCCTGAGCGAGACCCCGTCTCTACTATAAATAGAAAGAAATTAATTGGCCAACTAATACATATAGAAAAAAATTAGCCGGGCATGGTGGCGCATTGTAGTCCCAGCCACTCGGGAGGCTGAGGCAAGAGGATCGCTTGAGCCCAGGAGTTTGAGGTTGCTGTGAGCTAGCCTGATACCACGGCACTCACTCTAGCCTGGGCAACAAAGTGAGACTCTGTCTCAAAAAAAAAAAAAAAAGTAAAAATTTTTGTACTTTAAAATGAACCATCAAGAAAATGAAAAGACAAGGAATAGGGATCCTTGAATAGAAAGGATCCCTTGAAAGAAAATGAAAAGACAAGGAATAGGGAATCAAGGAATAGGATAAAGTATTTGCAAACCCTACATATGATAAGAGTCTAGAATCCAAAATATAGAAAGAACTACTATTGATACAATTCAACAATAAAGATAAATAACTGAGTTCAAAAAAGGGGAAAAGGACTTGAATAGACATTTCTCCCAAGAAGATACACAAATGGCCAATAAGCACATGAAAAGATGTTCAACTTCATTAGCTGTTGGGGAAATCCAAATCAAAACCACAATGAAATACCACTTCATACCCACTCAGATGGCTGTAACCAAAAAGACAGATAATAAAAAGCTTTGGCAATGATGTGGAAAAATCAAAACCCTCACACATTGCTGGTGGAAATGTAAAATGGTGCAGCCACTTTGGAAAACAGGTAGTTTCTCAAAAAGTTAAACCTAGAGTTACCCCAGGACCCAGTAATTTCACTCCTAGGTATGGACCCAAGAGAAATAGAAACATATGTCCACACAAAAACATGTATACAAATGTTCATAATAGCATTATTTGTAGTAGCCAAAAAGGAAACAATGTCCAGACAATCAAATATTATTCAGTAAAGTACTGATACGTGCTACAAAATGATAACCCTTGCAAATATTGTGTTAAATGAAATAAGCCAGACACAGAAGGCCACATATTGTATGATCCCATTTATATGAAGTGTCCAAAGCAGGAAAACCTACAGAGACATAAAGTGGGTTAGTGATGTGGGGAAATGAGAGGTGACTGCCAGCACGTACATGGTTTCTTTTTTGTGAGTGATAAAGATGTTTTAAAATTGATTGTGCTGATGGGTGTACAACTCTTGTGAACATACTAAAAACCATCGAATCATAGGCTTTCAATGGGTGAATTATAAGGTGTGTCAATCACATCTCAGTAAAGCTTTTAATTAAAAAACCATATAGACGGTGTCTGGCAACTGAACAAATTGTGCATTTGCTGCAACTTGTGTCTCTGAGGACAAACTATGTTCAATGCACATTTCAAGTGCCAAGTTTCCACTGGCCAAGACGACTGTTCCCAGTACACAAGTCAGAACCAGTTTATGCCTCGACGTCATCGCAGCTCTTTGGTGGAACCCCACCCCAGCCCCCGCAGCAACCACCAGCATCTCTTGGACATCAGCCCCTTCGTAAGCCACTCAAAACCACGGAATGCACATTGCATCATTAGATGGATTTTTAGAATCCCCAAGTTCTCCCTTTGATTTTATAGATGGGGAAACTGAGGCTCAGAAAGTGGTTAAGTATTGACTCCAAGAGCCACATAGCATGATGTTTCTGGTGAAGCTGGGATTCCTACAGATTTCTCAGAAGGCTTCTGTGTCCCTCGCACCGACCTTGCCAGCATGGCTGGAAACCGAGCTCCTCGCAGCCTCGGCACCCAAGCCAGGCAGGAGGGGTCAGGAGGCCACTCCGTCTGGGGGGGAGGGGACAGCTGGGGAGAGAAGAGGGGCCAGCTTCCGAGAAGGCAGCCCAAGCCCGTTCCCGTAACAGCAGAGAGGCGGGGGGGTGGGGGGGGAGGTGGGGGGGGGACAGCCCAAGGGATGAGGCTTGAGATGTGACCCTGACACTTGGTGTCACACGTGGGTGTGGTTGCTGTCAACACACAGTCGTGGGTCCTGAGAACAGGCCCCCCAGTGAACCCCCGACCCCATCTCAGAACCAGTGCGGTTTTGCCCCTAGAAAGTAGTCCTGTGAGTCACTCCCTCCATGGAGACTTGCCCCCACCCTGACCTCAGGCAAGGCGAAGGGTGAAGGAGACGGAGCCTTGTTCCCACCCGACCTCTCCCACCAGCACCTGCAACCCCAGACCCAGGCTGGAGGCCAGCCTGGGGGCCGCTGGCTCTCCTCGAAAGTGGGGAGCAGGAAGCCCTGTCCGGGGCACATGTTCGGGATCTGGAGCCTGGGCTGGGCTGGCTGTGGGCTGGGCAGGAGGTGGGCAGCGTGACAGGAGCCTGCTCGGGGAGGAGGGACTGGTCACAGGCATTGACACTCACCGAGGGCAGGGCACAGTTCGAGCACTCTACACGTGTTGACTCACGCCTCTCTACAACAGCTTCTGTGGTCTACATGATTATTACCCCCTTTTTCCTATGGGAAAACTGGGGCACAGAGAGGCTAAAGGACCTTGCCAGGCCACACAGCTCATGCATAACCTGGCCCAAGCCCAGGCGGGCTGGCGTCCCGGCCCACCCTCCCAGCTCTTCCTCTGGCCCGCTTCTTACATCTCACACGCCAGTGCTGCATGTCGGAAGCAAGGGGTTGCCCCTGCTGGCCTGTCGGTCCCCACGGAGCCGAACCTCCAGGTCCTCGGTTCCTGCACCCCTCCGTCTGTTGGCCCTGGCCCCGCCCTGCGGCGCTGCCAGGCAGATGAGCCTCCGGCCGGCCGGCTGCTTACTTCCTGTGGGCTGCTGGCAGGCCCCCGGATGAGAGGTGATGACAGGGTGGGTGCAGGTGGGAGGGGGAGAGTTCGGGGGACCTGTGACCACAGCCGGGGGCAGGGCAGGAAGCAGAAATGACGTGACCGGGTGATGATCTATGAGGTGGGCCTGCCCAGGGTCCGACGCCACCATTCGGAGCCTCCGTGGGAGGGAGAGGACATCTGAGCAGCAGCGTCTCCTCTTCACGCAGACTCCAGGTAGGGAGGGAGCGGGGCCCCTGGGTGGGAGGGACTGCCCGTCACAGGGAGAGCCCGAAGAAGCAGGAAGACACCTGGGGTGCAGACTGTGCCCTGTCACTAACTTGCCACCGGGCAGCCTGTGGCGGCTCGGGGCCTCCGTGTGCTCGTGTATTGAAAGAAGAAGCTGGTGCACAGTGTCTAAGGCCCCTGCAAGTGCTCACAGCTAAAGCGTCTGGGAGAAAACACGATGAGGGCAGGACAGAGATGGAGTCCCTGGATCCAGCTTGGCCTCCCAGGAGGGAAGAGCGTGGGCACCTGAAGATCCCCTTCTGTTTACCCCCGTGGGCCAGCCATGCTGCCTGGAATTCCACCCTTCCCATCGCTCCTCTCGTAGGGCCCGGAGGTGTGGGGGGGGTCATTACTGCTCTCCACACCCCCTTGTCTCAGGAGCTGCTGACCCCAGCAGGTGCCCAAGGAGAAAGGCCTGTTCGGGTGGGGACAAAGAGGAGATTCTCTATCATATCAGGCCCAGGTGAGGCCCCTGGGCCACCTGGACATAAGGAAGAACCTTCTAGCCAAACATTGCACAATAGTAGGCAGGAGGTAGGAAGGCCCCTGCCACTGCCGGCAGGACACCGAGCTCTGCGGGGAGTGTCCGAGAGGAGAGCGGCATGGGAAGGGGATCTGGACAGCAAACCTCACGCCCCACCCCACACACAGAACTGGGGGTGTGGCCATATCAGCGGCTTTTATTCCAGAATTCAGGCCGATGTTCTTCCCCAAGGGAAAATGGGGAGAACGGGGGAGATACACACCCTTGTGTCTTTTCCAAGTCTGCGAAGGGCTTTAGAGACCAAGATAAGACCAAGACAGCGTAAGAGACGGGGTGGGAGAAGGGTGGCCTGTCTGGGGCCAAACATGACACTTCTTCAGAGTCCAGGCTTCCCCAGGTCCCCAGACCCTTCTCCAAACCTGCTGCAGCTACTCTGTCCCCTCTGTGGCCAGAAACCCCTCCCACCAGCTGCAGTTGTCTCCTGGGGACGGAGCCATCAATCCAGGTCCCCATTCAGCCTTAGAGAGTAAAATTCCAGCAAGGGGCTCCTCTCGGCTGTGTGACCCTGGGAAAGGCACTTCCCTCTCTGGGTCCATTTGTACAACGGGGAGGGGATGGACCAGGCCTGGCCGGGACATTCCAGCTCCGACATTCAATGACTTAGGACAAATCTCAACCCCTCCCCTCCATGTGCCCTGATGATCCACAGCTGTGGGGCAGAGTGCAGCCACCCTCCATTCCTCTGCCCCCAGCTTCCTAGAGCTCAAACGCCCTTGTCTCTGCAGCTCCATGGCCGCCTGCGTCCTCCTCCTGGGCATCCTCCTGCTGCTGTTGCCCCCGCCAGCCCCCGCCCCCTGCCACACGGCCGCACGCTCAGAGTGCAAGCGCAGCCACAAGTTCGTGCCCGGTTCGTGGCTGGCCGGGGAGGGTGTGGATGTGACCAGCCTCCACCGCTCGGGCTCCTTCCCGGTGGACACACGTAGGTTCCTGCGGCCCGATGGCACCTGCACCCTCTGTGAAAACGCCCTAGAGCCAGGCGCACTCCAGCGCCTGCCCCTGGCAGTCACGGACTGGCATGCCCAGGGCTCTGGCTGCCAGCGCCGCGTGGCCAAAGCCAAAGCCAGCTCCACCGAAGCCGTGGCTCAGGAGGCGTCTGGCAACATCCGAAATGACTGGAAGGCCGGCCTGGACGTGACTCCCCACCCCACCAGCAACGTGCACGTGTCCGTGGCCGGCGCACACTCCAATGCAGCCAACTTCGCGGCCCAGAAGACCCACCAGGACCAGTACACCTTCAGCACTGACTCGGTGGAGTGTCGTTTCTACAGGTGAGAGCTGAGGGTAGGTGGCAGAGGGCTTGAAAACAGTGCAGG
Source organism: Mirza zaza (assembly GCA_008750895.1). NCBI lineage: Eukaryota > Metazoa > Chordata > Mammalia > Primates > Cheirogaleidae > Mirza > Mirza zaza. The sequence goes on along the minus strand of VSMD01139227.1, from coordinate 71,946 downwards.
GAAACTCCAGGGGGTCTAGGAGCCCTGGAATGGCAGGGTGGGACTTGGAGGCTGCTTCTGCCACAGTCCTGGTTTTCAGACTTAAGGCGACTCAGCCCTGTGTCTTCCTCCCGTCCATGAGGTCTCGAATCTGGAAGTGTGCAGTGAGAGACCAGGCGGAGGGGAAGCAAGGCCACGCCTGAGCACTCCAGCATGGTGCCATTTAGGTCTAGTGAGCACCCCGCCTCCTCTTTCCTGGGCACTGCCAGCCTTCCATGGGGTCCTTCCTGGATGGGGACAAGGGCAGGAGACCTGGCTGGGTCCTGCCTTCTCATTGCTGTGCGACCTTGAGCACCTCGCATTTCCTCTCTGGGCCCCATTCATCCATTCAACCAACACGGACGTCCGCCTTGTGTCAGGGCTGCTGAGCTACGACAGTCACCACCCCCGGCTGCCCGGGAGCAGGCGGCCTGGGACCTGGGTCCACACCTAACAAGTGCATGGCCTGCATGGCCCAACCCCAAGTCACCTGCTCTGATTTCTCAGACCTGGAGGCCACATTTTGTCCACAACGAGGCAGGGTACCTCCCGCCTGTGTGGCCCAAATTGTCAGCAGCCCAGGCACACAGGGCTCAAGGCAGGGGGACAGACGATGAAGGCCACGTGACTAGGTTCCAAAGTTAAATGGAATACCATCTGTGCGATATCATTGCTTTTATAACAAGAAAATAAAAAGAAAAGAAAAAACTTTATTTTGTAAAGGAAAGAGAAAATACCTATACAGTATCTAGGTCACTGAGGAAGGGCAGAGTAGGCCTCCCTGACAACTCCAGGCCCCAGAGCAAGCTTTGGAGCCAGCCCCCTGGGTTCAAGCTTTATTAATAGTTTTGCCCACTTACGTGTGACCTTGAAGTTATTGCATGGGGAAAATATTACCCTCCACCAGGCCCAGCTGATGTTTTCCTCTCTCCTCACAGTTTCCACCTGGTGCACACGCCCCCACTGCACCCCGACTTCAAGAGGGCCCTTAGGGACCTGCCGCCCCACTTCAACGCCTCCACGGAGCCCAGCTACCTCAGGCTCATCTCCAACTACGGCACCCACTTCATCCGGGCCGTGGAGCTAGGCGGCCGCATCTCGGCCATCACCGCCCTGCGCACCTGCGAGCTGGCGCTGGACGGGCTCACGGCCAAGGAGGTGGAGGACTGCCTGAACGTCGAGGCCCAGGCCAGCATAGGCAGCCACGCCAGCACCTCGGCCGAATCCAAAGCCTGCGAGGAGAAGAAGAAGCATCACAAGATCACAGCCTCCTTCCACGAGACCTACAGGGAACGCTTCTCCGAAGTGGTCGGAGGCCACCACGCCTCCCTGCACGACCTGCTGTTCGGGAACCAGGCTGGGCCCGAGCAGTTCTCAGCCTGGGTGACCTCGCTGGCCGGCAGCCCCGGCCTGGTGGACTACACCCTGGAGCCTCTGCATTTCCTCCTGGGTAGCGGAGACCCGCGGCGGGGGGCGCTGAGGCTGGCCGTGAGCAAGTACCTGACCGACAGGGCCCGCTGGAGGGACTGCAACCGGCCATGCCCCCCAGGGCAGCAGAAGAGCACCCACGACCCATGCCAGTGCATGTGCCACAGCTCGGCGGCCACCACCCAGAACTGCTGTCCACGGCAGAGGGGCCTGGCCCGGCTGGAAGTGACCTCCTTCCAAGCATGGAACCTGTGGGGAGACCTGATCACTGCCACCGACGCCTACATAAAGGTCTTCTACGGTGGCCGGGAGCTGAGGACGTACACCGTGTGGAACAATAACAACCCCAGCTGGACAACAAGACTGGACTTTGGGGAAGTGATCCTCGCCACAGGGGGGACCCTGAGGGTGCAGGTCTGGGATGCGGACAGTGGCTGGGACGATGACCTCCTTGGGACCTGTGATGAAACTCCAAGGTCTGGCTCACACGTGGTGAGATGCAACCTGAACCACGGCCAGCTGAAATTCCTGTACCAGGCCAAGTGCTTGCCCCACTTGGCAGGGGGAACCTGTCTGGAGTACGCCCCGCAAGGGCTTCTGGGCGAGCCCCCAGGAAACCGGAGTGGGGCCGTGTGGTGAGAACTTTGAGGGGACCCGTATGCTTGGACTGAACAGGCTCTCCCAGTGGGAGCCGGGCCTGTCTTCCTATTCCCATTAGATGGAAAACTGAGGCTCAGCCTGTTTTTCACTGCGGTGGCTAAATGTAGCGACCAAGCCTGATCCTCCCTGACCAGCCCGCCTTAGCGCTCCAGCGTGCCCGAGGCCACAGTCCCTGCCTCCCAGCTGCGGCTTTGGCCAGGAGCTGGGCAGAGGCCCCCGGCCGTCCCCACCAGGCTGCCCAGTGCCCCTCTGGTCAGAACCCCCCTTGAGCCCTTTCTGGGGAGCCCCTGTGGCCCCAGTTGCTCTGTCTGCTCTGTCTTCTCTGCCCATTGAGCTTTGACACTCAGACAAGTCAAAGGCTCTCCTGTCCTGTCTCACTGTGTCCCAGCTTGACAGAGTGCCAATAAACACGATGTGATGGTGCCCATGACGGTGTCAGTATGTCAGAGGAGAGGATGGGACCACACGCACCCTAGAGATAAACTTCCACGTTAGCAACCCACAGAAAACAGGCAGGCAGGCAGGCAGGCAATGTGAAGAAACTGTTTTTCCACTTTTGTCAGAAATGGGGGACCGAAAATATTTTGCTTTCCTCGTGACTCTCTGACCCAAGAACAGCGGCACAGACTTGGGGTTAAAGGGTGAGGCACATTCAGCCCCCAGGCTGGGGGGAACCGCCGGGCACCCGTCTCATCTACACGGGAGGCTGCGGCCCCGTCCAGATGAACATTCCATGCAACAACGGGAGCCCAGGGCTGCCAGGTCTTCTCGTTTTTTAAAATCACCAGAAATCCCGCTTTGACTTCTAGCAGTGGCAGTTAATATTTCACTTTGTGAAAATAAAACTTTGTGGGCAAACTCAGTAAAAGAGAACATGTGCGTTGGCCATAACTGATCGAGGCTATCAGTTTTGAAAGCTATACTTTCAACAAAACCCATTCGCACAGGCTGAAAAGCTCTCCCCTATCTCACAATTCAAGGAAAAGGGCATTGGTTCCAACAACGTGGTCTTTGTGGGCCTCCCTGCCTTGGATGCAGGAAGCCCCGGAGTCCTGGGTTCCAACATGCAATGAAGTGGTCTTTGTTTCATGTGCCTGGACACAGGCCTCAGCACACAGGCCCACAGAGCGGACGACAAGGGTCAGGGCAGCTTCCCAGACATGGCTGGACTTGCCAGTGCAGGGACAGCGTCAGAGGGCTCAGAGCAGCCGGCACGGCCCTCCTAACTCCCTTTGAAACTCCCCGTCAGTTAAGCTCCTTGAGGTTTGTGCAGGACCCCTAGGCCCCAACGCCAAGCAGTGACACTACACTGACCCCAAATCCCCAGGGGGGAATGAGGGAGTAGCAAGGTCTAGAAACCTGGTTGAAATCACTGCTCTTCCGTGTGTCCGTTCACAGTCACATACTCCAACGCCAGCACCAGAGACATCTTGACACCCGCTGGCTGCTGCGCTGATTGGGAACAAACGTGGGGGTGGGCAGTGCCCTGCGGGGAAGGCAGGTCCACGGGGCAGGGCACGCAGGCTCGGGGACAGCCCTGACAAAGGGTGGGAGTCCCGGTCAAGTGCCCGTGCAGTCACTGACCTCCAGCAAGTCCCTCTACGCCCGAGCCTCGGTTTCTCCAAAAGGACAGTCTCTGTTTTACTCCCTTCTCAGGACTGCTTTGAAGGGGGCCGTGAGCCTTTTAAGTGCTCGCAAAGGGACCCTGAAAGGTCATCTGGTTAACCCTAAAAGGTCATCTGGTTCTGCACATAGGGAAAGGGAGACCCAGGGGGAGGAAAGGATGTAATGTGGTCACATAAGAAGTCAGTGGCAGAAAGAGCCCGGTCTCTGGGCATTCCTGGGCACTCCACTCCGAGCGCAGCTTTGGTGAGGCCAACGGGGCTGGGAGAGGAGGGCTTTTAAGAGAAAAGACTGAGCAGAAAGAGTCTGACCACTGTTGCTGACGGCAGCTACTATGGGGCCTTCAGCCCTAACCCAAGACCCAACGTGACATTTTCATTTCCATGCCACCTGGACATTGGGACCCTTGTTTGGGACATTCCCCACTGTGCCAGACACTTTCCCTTTGCCCTCCAGGTCTTGTCCCCACCTGGCTCTGCTCCCCCTCACCCCCCACCCAGTCTGCCCGGTGAGGGGAAGGGGGTGCAGAGCTGTCTGAGCACCGTCGGTGGGCAGGAGACTGGAGAGGCAGAGTGCAGCGATCAGGGCACCTGCCCCCCTCCGTGTCCCTGTTGTCACTGCACCCCTCCAGGAGGCCTCTGCTTGTCTCCTTGTTGCTGGTCCCTGTAACTGCCCCTCCCCTCACTCTGCCAGACTAGGGAGGGCAAAAGCCTGCCCTGCTCGTCCCCAGTCTGCTGTCCCTCACGCTCCCTACAGCCCTTCAGTCTTTGTGAATAGCCTCGCTCCCGTGATTGTACTTTGAGTATTCCTATGGGGCCCTGAGTGACGCGCCACCTTAGGAGTGCTGAGGGGAGCAGAGCCCACCCGCCCACAGAAGCTGAGAATGCCCCATTCCAGCTTCCCCAACCTCCCCTGCACCTAGGAGAAGACGTGGGACTGGGGCTGCCACGCAGATGCACCTGCCCAGGGATGGGGCTCCTTCAGAAGCCAGCACTGAGACCAGGGTTCGAGCGCAGGTAATTTACATAGGAGGCGACTCCAGAAAGCACCAGCAGGGGTTTGGGGATGGAAGCCAGGAAGGGAGGGTGGTCTACTACAGGTGTATTATCGCAGAAGTCATCACCGTGGGCCACAGGAGCTGAGCCCACTGGGAGTGACAGGAGCCCATTGAGAACAGGCACCTTGGAGCTAGTCCAGCCGAGGGAACTGGGGGATTGATACTCCAGGTCCCTTCGGCCATTGGTTAAGGGCTCCTGGAGGGGGGCACTAATCTCCCCTCACTCCCCGTCCACCAAAGGGGCAGAGAGAGCAGAGTCCAGCGACCGGAGAAAACCCTCCTGGGAAGAGGGGCAGAGGCTGAGAGTCCAAGTGCTCGGAGGTGTGCCAGGATGGCGTCCCCCAGTGGGATGTGGGCACATTATTGCCCTGGGGAACCTGAGCTGTCGTCCCAGGAGGAGGGAGTTCTGGGGACAGTGGCCGCAGGGCTGCCGGTGGGAGTGTCCACAACTCACCGAGTCAGAGGAGCCAGGAAGGGCACCCATGCTCCGCAGCAGTACCCCCACTGGGCCAGTTCCCAGCAGGATTTGGGGGCACTCCTCCTGGATGTGCAGCCTGCCCCGCCATCCTGGTGACTCTGCGAGATACCGGTCGATAAACTCTTTTTATACTTTTTTTTCCATCAAGACTGGGCTTCTGTTGCCAGCAGCTAAAATCCCTGGTTGATGAGACACCATCCCATCCTCTCCCTCCTGCGTCAACACCCCCGCCCTTTCCCACCACCCTACAACCCCGCCCCGGTGGGCCCTGGTCCCTAGAACCTCCACACCATGTCACCAGCAGCTGCCTGCTCTCCCTCCCCAGGGCACGAATCTTGGAAGGGAGGGACCACGCACAGGTTCCATGGATTGATACTGAGCACCTTCTGCAGGCCACGTCCTGTCAGGGGCTCCGCTGAATTGCTGTTCTCTCATTTTCCCACACACACACGCACACGCGCGCACACACACACACACACACGGTCCTAGGAGGCTCTTCCAAGACTTGGGGCAGGCATTGACGGCAGCCTGGCTTCTGATTTTTAAGCGGTTGCCACGGCACCTTCACCTCCCTATACACATACCTTATGTCTCTGGGGCTGCATCAGTGTCTCTGATGAGCATCAACAAGCTGGGACAGTGTGCCCAGTGTCCTTGTCCCTGGCGTGTTTGAACAGGGGAGGACCTGCTGGAGAAGGCAGGGTAGGGAGGGGAGAGCCCGCCCTGGGGAGGTGGGGCTGCTGCAGCTTAGAGAGGCCGAGGTTCCTCTTGCTCCCCAGTCACTCCAGTCCCCTGCAGCTGTCGCCAAGCCATTCCACACACTGACAGCCACCCCTTCCCATAACCACAGCCTCTGCAGCCCGGCTGCCTGCTTGGGTCTGTCTGTCTGTGGCCCCCTCACCAGTCTGCAGGCTCCTGCACGCCCCCTAGCGCCCTCCACCTCACAGCACCCTGCCGGTAGCCCCTGAGGCCCGGCTCCCTCTCTGCCTACAGCCTTTGCCCAGGGCCCCTGCAGGCCCTCTCCACCCGCCCCGTCGGGAGGACGGAGTGCCGGGGAATAGCGTCCGTGCATCACACAGTCCCGAAACACCTGCAGCCAGTGACTGACGAGGGCTGGTGTGTGAATACCCAGCTCCCGGCCCGTCCGGGGTAACCCAGGGACATATCCCAGCCTGCCCAGGGTTCTCCAGCAAGAGCCAGCTCCACTTGCCCACGGTGGCCACCTGCGTGACCACGCACTTTCCTGGCTGCCTCCCTTTCCTGTCTCACTTCCCCACTCCCTGCTGGTATTTTCTGGAATCATCTCGCGGACCCATCCACCCTCGGATCCCTATCTCAGGGTCTGCCTCTGAGGAAACCGGCTGAGACACATCTCACCATGTCATCGCCTCACTTACACACTTCATCGGTTTCCTGTGGCTTTGGGGGTAGGGTGCAAAGCCTCTCGCATGGCCACCAGGCCCTCCTGCCAACCCCCCACTCTGCCCCACTCACTACAGCCTGCCTCCATGCACTTCCGTGTTCCACGCTCTTTCTGAACCTTCATACAGGCTGCCTCCTCTTTCTGGAACTTTTGTCCTCCACCCTAAGACCTCCTCAATCAGACTTGAGCTTCAAAGGTGACTTCCTCCAGGAAGCCTTCCCTGACTGCCGGGGAAGGTCATGCCCCTACCCTGCTCCCATCCCCAGTATTTCCCTACCACAGTTGCATGAGGCCAGTGGCTTTTTCTATCTTATTCGTGGTCGAATCGACTAATCCAGCACCCAGCATAAGTTTGATGAATAAAAAATATTGGATGGATGATTATATGGATGAATGAGTGAATGAATAAACCCCACCGAGGAATCTTCTTGCCTCTGCTTGAACCCTCCCAGAGACAGAGAGTTCATCAGCTCCTAAGGTAGCTGGTCTGCATTTGGAAGGTTCTAACCAGGAGCCCTCATATGACATGGAAACCCACTCCTGATAACATGCAGCCCTGGTCATGTTACAAGGCGAGTTCACACATTTGAATCTCCAGCCCTGTCTCCAGTTTTGCTGGGCAGAAGGACCACCAGGCTGGCTGCAGCCCGTGTAGCAGCCTCCCCTCTCTCCTTCCATGACGGAGTCACAGGAGGGCCCCACTCTACCCAGGGGGCCACCCCTCTTCCCTGCTGCTAACAGCAGAAATGAGAGCCTCTCCCGGAAGGTGGTGGCTGGCGCTTGACTGTTTGCTCCTCAGTGGACCCCGTCACCAGCTGGAGTCATTTCCAGCTGGGGCAGCTCTTTCTCTGGGCAAAGCAGGGGCCCACTTGGCCTGGGCACGTTCTGGCCCCAGAGGGGTGAGGTCCACCACCTTAGCGTGCACCTGGGATCCCTCCCCCTGCCCTCCACGGCCTGGCGAGCTCCGTTCCACCACGACCTGCACAGTCCCGCTGGGAGGGCGTGGCTGGCGCAGCTGAGACCAAGATCCCAGGTGAGATCCCCATGGGGTGGTTAGAGTTAGCACTGCACAGGAAGAGATAACCCTGTCGCACACAGCCAAAGACTACCATCCAACCTCAGCCACAAATGACAAAGATGCCAGCCACACATTGACCCCAGACCCGGCCATAGAGACCGGTCCTATGAGTCCTGACTGTGGTCCAGGCCAGACCCCAACCTCTGTCAGTTCTCTCCAGTCACAGAACACCACAGTCACAGAAACTCCCCTGCGGACCCCAGGGTCCCAGATATAAGCAAGGGGGCTGGAGCAACGATTTCTTCGCAGCTTTCCCGCTCAGGGGGTCTCGGCCCTGATCCCACGAGCCGTCTAGTCCCTGACACTCAGCGGCATGGCCGGGTAGACCCCCTCAGCCCCACCCTCGCCAGTCTGCACGGTGGCACGTCCCCGAGCACCGCGGTTCCCACGCTTGGAAGAAGCCCTGACCCCGTTTATTGTGTTTCTCTTCCCAAAGGCCCAGACACTCAACCCCGACCAACCAGAACCCCAGCAGCTGCTGTCGCTTGCGGGGCATACCCGAATCTGTTGTTTACCGCGGGCCCCCACTGCACATCTGGACTCACCGTCAGGCACAGGGACCTTTGCCCAGGGTCCTGCCACCGCAGGAGGCCCACGCCTCTGCCCCCACCACGGTAACGTGGGCCCTGGGGCTAACCGTGCTGTGCGTGGAAAAGCATCTTCCCAAGCTGGAGAAGGTGTCAAGAGAGACCTCACTCCCCCTGCATGCCCCCCCACTTCCGGTGTTTTTCTCTCACAAACACCGGAAGTAAACACAAATACGTAACATTTCTTGAGCGTTCGCTGCAGTGTTTTAAGGACTGAACACACATTAGCCGCTTTAATGTTCCCAACAGCCCCAGGAGGGGGCCCCATTTTGGAAACAAACGAGCCCAGAAAGCTGAGGCTTCTCCCCGAAAGTTTGTCCCCAGCCATCTCCGGCTGTCCCACGCACGGCGCCTCGACGTCACTCTCTCCTGGTCTCCACAAAGGTCTTCCACACAAGACCCACCGAGGGCATGTTCTCAGGGGCGGCCTCCCCACGCCACCCTGCCATGCAATTTTTTCTTTTAATGTGGCAAAATATACATATTTATCATTTTAACCATTCGTAAGGGCACGATCCAATAGCATCAAATGTACTCACAGTGTTGTGTAACCATCCCTAGTATCTGAACCGAAAATGTTTTCATCATTCTCTGCACTCACTGAACTCCCCCAGCCTCTGGAAACCTGTGCTCTATTTTCCATCTCATGAATTTGCCTATTCTAGGTACTTCGTATAAGTGGAATCGTGCAATATTTATCTTCCATTTCTGGCTTGTTTCACGTCACGTAATGTTTTCAAGGTCCATCGTGCTGTAGCATGTATCAAAATTTCATTCCTTTTGCAGCTGAATAGTATTCCATCGCATGTCCATATCGCATGTTGTCGATCCACTCATCCATCAACAGATACTTGGACTGTTTCCATGTTTGGGGATTTTGAGTACCACCACCATGAACATTGACGTACAAGTATCTGTTTGAGTCCCTGCTTTCAATTCTCTTAAATCTATACCTAGGCGTGGAATTACTGGGTCACAAAGTAGTTCTGTGTTTAACCTTTCGAGAAACCACCAGATGGTTTCCACAGCTTGCCCCCAGCTTCTCAGCCAGCCTCTGCTCCGGCCTTCCTGCGTCCCCTGTGCACTGTCACAACAGGACTCGAACGTGGGCCCAGCTCAGCCGCCCACACCCGGGGCTCCACCCTCACACCCAGGCAGGGCTGCGGCCACTCCGGGCCTGCCCCGCCCTCGCCACTCTGCTGTCCCTTAAGCTCTCCCCAGAGCACGGCCGGCCAGGACACACTGTCTCATTTTGTGTCACTCCTCACTGGCTCCGCCGGGAGAAACGCCTGAATGAATGGATAGACAGCGCCTTGTATTCCCACCCCTCCGGGACTAGAAGCTCACTGAAGGTAGGGCCGTGACTCGTTTATCTCAGTGCTCCCACAGAGCTGGGGCTGAAAAAGAAATTCACAGACAGGAAAACACTTGACGGACCAAAGCGAATTAAAATCACTGAGGACGGATTGTTTGGGGGAGGGGGCAGATGCTGTGGGAAATGAGACTGGGAAATAGGGGAGAGGAGGAAGAGAGGGGAACTCAGAGACCCGCTCCTGAGAAGAGAGCTAAGGAGAGCTGGGCTGGCCCCTGCCCCTCCGCTCCCCCTCCCCTCCAGGGCTCCCCTAGCAGAGAGGAGCAGCCCCCTCCTCACTGCCCTTCCCCTATCGAGACAGGCCGACTCTCCCCCCTTGCAGGGAAACCCACAGCTTAGGGAGCTACCGTCTTTGGAGGAAGGGACTTCCACAGAGCCAGCCATGCCCCCTGCCCCAGGCACACATGCTAGGAGGCACTAACTTATGGCAAATGCCAAGGGGAAGGAGTGGGTGTGTTTACCTTGACCTGCCACTGCTTACGTGCCTGCTGGTGGACAGGCCCTGTGTAAATAAATATTCATGATTTCATTTAATCTTCCTAAGGACCGCACTTTACACGCGAGGGAAGGGAGGCTCAGAGAGGTCTGATAGCTTGCCCGAAGTCCCCCCAGTTACCTAATTGCTGGGAAGGGTGGGATTGGAACAGGGGTGTCTGCGGCCAGTGGCGTTGCGTGTGTGTCTCTCCTGCCCTCAGTCCACACACTCCCCCGTCTGTCTTTCCTTCCCTTGTTGTCCCTCGGCTGCTGCAGGGCCTGCGGCGGTGCCCAGGGGCCCTAAATCACCCCTCTCCTCCTGGCCAGGTAAGAGCGGTGTCCTCGGGGCCCTCCCTTCTCTCTGGCTGATCCCTCAACGCTGGGCTATCTTGCACTGTACGGTCCCAGCTGCCCTGGCCCACATGCACCCGATTCTCCTTGGCATTGGGAAGTGACTCCCACAGGTCGCACATGGCTCTCCAGGGGCCAGAGCGAGGGGCCTCGCAGAAGGTGGGCTGCCGAGTCCACACTCTGGACCAGAAGAGGGTGCACAAGGCTGGATTTGAGAATTCCAAAGAGCTTGAGGGAACAGCAGTGAGCATGCCCTGGGCATGCACTGTGTCAGGCACCTCCCTCCCTGTCACTCCAGCCCTCAGCTGGCAGTGAAGACCCCACAGGCAGGACGCGCACCCCCCTCCCAGCCAGGTCTCCAGCCTTCTAGAAGCCCCTCTCCAGCGCTAGGAAGAGCATGCTGGGCAGGGGAGAAACAGCAAAGCCTGTGTCTAAGCTGGAGCCCGCAGTCTAAACATACACATCTGTTTATGATTTAACAAACAAAACAAAAACAAGGTCTGCAGACCCAGTGACAGGGCAAATGAGATGGCAAGGACTTATATAACTTTCTTGAGAACACAAACTGCTTTCAAGTTTTTTGGAAGCCATTTGGACCATGCAAACTTGCTTATTAAGCAAACCATGCAGATGAGTGTACAGACCATGAGTAATCAACCCCTGGTGACCCTGGTCCCTTCCTTTAAGCAGGTGCTGCCAGGACCCCGGCTGGGTCATACCACAGGCCACTCCTTGTTATCATCTGTAGTGTGTCAGGGCTTTTTTGAAAAGGCTTCATGATTTAGACATTGTTCATGTCTCCCCTAATTCTGTCTCCCAACTATTTCCTAGAAGCATTTATTGGTTGTCTTTGTTGTAGCAACAAAACCAGGCAAAAGGGTCCCTATTGGCACTGCCTGGAGGAGACGGCATTCCCAAAGCCTACCCAGAAGGGAAATGTGTGGTGGGCCGTGCCCCTTACTTGCTGAGTGACCTGCACCAGCGCCTCCCTCTGAGGCTGGGTCCTCTGTGCAGCCTGGCACAGCACCAGCAGGCGTGTGAGAGCACACGCATGCTCACACGTGGGCAGCCCCGATGTGGCACCAGCCGCACCCATGCCCGTTGGAGCCACGCTGGCAGCCTCTGCTCCACTGATGGCAGGGATGCCCTGCCCACGCTCAGAGGGGGGAGTCTGGGGAAAGCACCATCAGCTCCCTTTAGAGACGACGCCTGGGAGAGGTGCAGCGGGTCACTCAGGAAACACGCTCTTTAGCACACGAGGTGCCGTGGGGACACTCTCGTCCATCAGCAAACTGCTGCTCTGGCAGCTGCCATTCTCACCTTCCCGCCAAGTAACCTGCGCCTGCTGGGGCCAACTTTCCTCCTCAGAAAGTCGCCCCTGGAAAAATCTCCTAACGAAGCTGTGATCTCGCCTGTCCTCAGCCTGGGAGACAGCAGGCCCAGCCAGGGAGGACGTCGGCCAGTGTGCTGAGGGGCAGTCCGCAGGCCTGTCCCAGCGCAACTGCGGGCACAGCAGGGAGGGAGGGAGGGATGGTCCAGGCAGCCCCCAGGGGAGTGGGGCCATGTCTCAGGGCCACAGCTCCCAGCACCCGGGGCTTCCCTTCCAGGGGGCTTGAGGCAGCCAGGTGCGTTGGCTACTCTCAGATCCAAGCCTACGTTCTCAGATTCTCTCTCAAAGCCCTTGTGAGGAAATTTCGCCCAAAGAACAACGACATAACCTCCCCATGTGAACACACACACACACATGTGTAAGGGACTGAGATATATTTTCCTAGTTTGAGAATTAAAGTTAGTGAGTAATGTACGTGTTCTGCCCAGAGTATTTGAAAGTAATCTGTTCCAGACAGGCTCCCTGTGATAAACAAAGGTGTTGCCTAGAGGCATAACAAAGGACCTGAGCTGCCAGTAGCAAGAGCAGCCCCGGCCCACGGCACTGGGGGTCTGGAGGCCACACGATAAACATATTGTTCCTGATTGCTGCGTACACCCATAAGATGGCTGGTTAGTCAATGATGGGTAAGACCCCTCAAGGGAGGGGCAACCTAAGCCAGGCACAGCCGCCGGGGTTCAGCCGAAGATTTTAGGGGGTCACCCTAAGAGAAGCTGGGGATGAGAAATGGCCCCTGTGGCTCACCTCGCCCATCCTTGCTAATCTCGGTCCTTTATCTATGCCTAGTGCCTAGAGCAACCACCTTGAGATTCTGAGTCAGGGGACGTCTGCTTCCCTAAGGCTATTCCGGAATTTATGGCCATTGCCGCAATGCCTGGGCGGTTACGTATAAGGAACTAACTTTAATCTTTTAGAGTGAAAAATAAAAATAAAACAGACCCGGTGTATTATTACTCGAGTCAACCATTTGTATGTGTGTCTGCGTTTTTCTTTGTGTTCTGTGTTTTTGTTTTATGTTCTGTGTTCATCCTCCATCCTGCAAACGGGCCACGACACACACACCCGAGCTCACTCCCATCTTGTGAGCCCAGTACAGGGCCACAGGCAGCCACCCCACTGGAGACACCTCCCAGGGAGCCAACGGCACCCAGCCAGCCAGCTGCACGAGGCCCCTGCATGAACTTGCCATGGCTTCCGGGACACGGGTCTAAGCAGCCAGCTCTCTGGGTGGGGCAAGGCTTCCAAAGGCTGGGCACAGCGATGTGCCACCAGTCCCGGCAGAGTGAGCAAAATAGGGACAGCCCAGCGTGTTAAAGCTATTTCATCTAAAAATAAAAATATAAAATAGACAATAACATAGGCAAAGGTAACCAACAGAAAATATGTAAAATAGTCATAAACATCAAAACTGAGAAAGGGGACAACATTACAGAGGCAGGGGAGATTTTTAAATATTTAAGAGACTATTGCCTCATATCTACCTTAATACATTTGAAAATCTTGATAGCAGGTTTCTGTCTGTGTGTTATTCTGGTAAAATGTTGGTATTTTACCAAAATTGACTCAAGGAATATTAAAAACCCTAAAAAGACTAATAACTATAGAAGAAATGGAAGCATTCATGAAAGATTCGTACCTAAAAAAATACCAGCCCAATTTTAAGAGTTCTATGAAACCTTCAAACAACAGATGATCCACAAGTTACATAAACTGTTCCAAAATGTTGAAAAAGAGAGAAAGCTACAAAACACATTTACAAGGCTACCATAACCTTGACAACAAAACTAAAAGGGATAACATAAGGGAAAACAACACTTAAAAACATAAATGCAAAAATCCTAAATAAAGCATTAGAAGTTTAGATTCAGCAATATATTAATAAACATCATGACCAAGTAATATTTATTGAGGAATGCAAAGATAGTCCGCATTGAAAAAAATCTGTTAATGTACTTTTCAATAATAACATATTTTTAAAACCATCTCAATAGATGCCAAAACAATTTTTGAAGTTAAAAATCCATTCAAGATGTTTTTAAATTAGCAAACCAGGAATAAAAGGAATCTCTTTAACATGATAAAGGTGTCTATTTGAAACCTGGATCAGGAATTACAGTTAATGGTGAAATATTAAAAATATTCCCATTAGATTTAGAAAGGAGTAAGAGTGGTCACTATTCCAAACATTGTACAGGAAGCTCTAGCCTATATAATAAAACAAGAAAAAGAAATGCCAATTATAAATTTCAGAAAGAGACTAAACAGTTATTATTTTCAGATAATATGATAATCTATCTGTAAAATCCAAGAGAATTTTTAAAAAACTATTAGAATCATTGAGTTCAGGAATATGGCCAAATTCAAGCAAAAAAATTTTTTTTTACTATATCAGCATTACTCATTTAGAAACTGTAATAGAAAAAAATTCATAATTCCCAAAAATAATTTTAAAAACATTAATAAACTTCATAAGAAGTAGGTATGACTTATAAGGAAAGTATTAATAACTTTTATTAAAAGATACAAAAGAAAGCTTAATCAAAATAGGGAAAACATATTTCCTAATGGGAAGACTCAATCTTGTTAAAGTGTCCATTCCTCCTAAATCAGCCAACAAATTAAATGTCATCCCAATCCAAATACCAATGGGATTTTTATTTATTTACTTATTTATTTATTTATTTTCCTGAGACAGAGACTGGTTCTGTTGCCTGGGCTAGAGTGCCGTGGCATCAGCCTAGCTCACAGCAACCGCCTCAAAGTCTTAGGCTGAAGCAATCCTTCTGCCTCAGCCTCCCACGTAGCTGGGACTACAGGCATGTGCCACCATGCCCGGCTAATTTTTTATGTATATATATTTTTAGTTGTCCAGATAATTTCTTTCTATTTTTAATAGAGACGGGGTCTCACTCTTGCTCAGGCTGGTCTTGAACTCAGCTCAAATGATCCTCCCACCTCGGCCTCCCAGAGTGCTAGGATTACAGGCGTGAACCACCGCGCCCAGCCAAGGGATTTTTAAATAAAAGTTTACATGCTGATTATAAAATCCTTTTGGAAATGAAAGTACACTAGAACACTCCAGAAGTGTAAAAGAAAGAAAGAGAAGAAAGAGTGGGGAGAGGAGGAAGGGAGAGAGAAAAAATGAGAACTTGAAAAGACAAGAACAAAATCAGTGGAAGAGAATAAAGAGCACAGACATGGGATCTGGCTCCCTTGCAATGACAGAAAACACAATCCGACTCACATAAGCACAAAGGGAACTTGTTTGTTAAATAAAAGTTTTAGGGACACGGAAGTAACTGGCTGTAGGCGGGATGGGATGCAGAAGCTTAAAGTCACCATCTCTCAGCTCAAGTCCATTGGCCTTGGTATGTCAGTTTCATTTTCAGATTTCTTTCCACCTCATGGCTGTGTGACAACTGCAGCCACTTCTAGCCTCTCCCTTTAAGCTCCCTGAGAATAGTTAGGACTCGGGTGGTCACTCAGGCAAATGCCCAGGGTAAGTTCTGATTGGGCCTAATTAGCCACCTGAGTCACAGGGCCAACCCTGAACCAATCACAGTGCCAGGACAACGAGATGGACAGGTGGGCTCAAGCCTTGGATGCTGTTCCTCCTGAGGATGGGGAAGTCGGAGACGGCTACCGGAAGGATGAATGGATGCGGCAGGACAATGACAACCACGTGTCCTCTCTCTGGCCCCTGTGCATGTGCAGACCTCACCTACAACAAAGGCTGTGGTTCCAGTAGTTGGAAATGCAGCTGCTTGATAAACAATGTGGGCCAGCTGGATATCCATTTGGAAAAACCCCATATTTTATTCTCTATTTCACATCACTCACAAAAATTTATTCCAGATGAATAAAAGAACTAAACATAGAAAAGAACATTGTAGACGTATTCAAAGAAAACATAGGAAAGAGACATGTAAACTTAGGTAGGGAAGGCCGGCTTACACGATACCACGAAGTGCAGAAATCTGACTACGTCGTAACTTACAACTTCTCTATGACCAAACCACTTAAAAAGTTACAGGATGAGAGATAAACTGGGAGAAAGAACTGGCTGCATATCTATCTATAAGACAGATTATATTAAAAATTGATGCCTATAACTTAAAAAAAGACAACCCAGTATGGGGGGGGAGGGAGGAAGGGCAAATACATAAGAGAGTAAATCCAAATGGCCAATAAATATATTGGAGGGGGTATCTTCCAACCTCATTAGTAATCTGGGAAAATCATATTAACATCAAAATAAAAGACTATTTTTTCCTTATCAACTTGGCAAAAACTGAGAAGATTGGTGACCTCAAACGTTGGGGCGGGCGTGGGGCAGTGGGCACCTTCACAGAGTGTCGGGGCGATGGAAACCAGTGTCGGCCGTCACAGGCCCGCTGTCACACAGGCCCCGTGGTGGGCAAGCCGGGCAGAGGTGGAAGGAGGAAAGAACCGGCAGGAGGGGCGCAAAGCGAAACTCAGAAGGCCCCCGTCGCACATAGCCCGACCGTGTGACTCACAGGAAACCAGCAGTCCTTGCGGCTGTTGCGGGGACCCTCTTGAAAGGACACGGGGGGTTAGGCAGCATCGAGTCAGAGAACCACAAGGACTTGAAGGAGGGTTTTCAAAGTCACCCACTTTCCCCTCGGTCCCCCTCCAGCACCCCAGCTCAGACACTCTTCCAGAAGGACCGGCCTTTCTCCCCATCTCTGAAGATGGCAGGGAGGATTCCGACACCCGGAGCCGACCCCAACATCCACCTCTGAAGTGAGAAGGGGCTTGGCATCAGACACTGGCCGTGCCTCGTATCTCAGTCTGCAAAACGGGGGTTGTAGGGGAGCCGGAGATCACCTCCGACACCCCCTTAGCGGTCAGGCAGATTGACAGGACAAAAGCATGTGACTTGCATTAGTGTGACTTGTATATGGATCTTCACAAAACAACAAAGTCCGAAGAGGTGGACAAAGCACGACGTTCTATACCTTTTAGACAATAAATTTGAGAAGAAATGACAGGGCCAGGGAGATCTGGCTAGGGGCAGTAAATTTCTAGGGGGGTCACTAGGAGATACGTGGGGTAAAGCTAGCGGAAGACAAGAGTCACTTGGTTAAGTGCATTTATTCAGGTCCATTGCAGCCCCCGACTGACTCCCAGTCTCTGGGGAAAAGGGCTATTTGCTCGCCCTGGTGCGGGGAGGGTCCCCCTCCCAGAGGAGTCTTCATGGCTTGTTGCATGCAGGAAGAGAAGGTCAGCTAGGTCAGCTCACCCTTCCTGGAAGTACAATTTCTCCAGTGTTTTCAGCTCGAAATATTTAATATTCCAATCTGACAGATTTGGGGATGGCCCGTCCTTCACTCCTTTGGGGTCATGATCCTTACTTTGTGGTATTGTAGTACTGACTACACAGCACACTGTGTGTAGTATTGTGGTAGTGTAGGGTTGAAGGACACGATGACTGTAACAGAGCCAGATGTACTGCCTGACCCAACACACACTCCAATACAGAGCCTGGTGACGTCAGCAAAGGTGGCTGATCTGGGAATAGGCGATGAGCTCCAGGGTAGACCGAGGCACACGGGAACGCAGGTAGAGCATGTGTATCTGATGATATTTTAAAGCCAAAAATAAATGCAACATATATGATAAAGTGTTACCATCTTAATAAATCAATAAGGAAAAGACAAACGCCAAAAAGAAAAAATAGTCAGCAAAAGACATAAACGATTCACAAAAGAGAAAAAATAAATGGCCAATAAACATGAAAAAAAGTCCGTTAGTTAAAAAGAAATATGAAATCAAATAAGGACGAGATCCTGTTTTGAGTCATAAAACTGTAGGCAGTGCTGGCCAAGGCTGGGGACAGCGTGCTCACTGACTGCTATTCGAGATGGCAAAATAGGACCTTTCTGAAAGAGGACAAGTGGAAGGTGCACATGGAAAACCTCCAGAATGGGCATTCCCTTCATTAGGGGATGGCCAGAGGTTTGCAGTGCCATCCCAGAGTGGAGCCACCAACCCAGATGGCTACAGCCTCTCCATCCTCCTCGCTCCTGTGCCCATCCAAGGGAAGGCTGAGCAACAATTCCCTGCCCCTCTGGCCACCGTCACCGACAGGACCCTCCCTTAGATGGCAGAGCGAGAGGGAGGAACACACCTGCTTCTGCTGGAACCGTAACACGTGACGGTGGAAACTGGGGTGGTCATTCTCACCAAGCAGTGCCAGGGCAGGGCCCACCTTCACCAGAAAGAACAAAGCAGATGCCCAGAGAGGCTGGGGCCAAGGGAGGGTGGGCATTCGGGTCCTCAGAGCCATAGGGCCAGTGGGATTAGGTGTGCGAGAGGATCATTTGGGGAGACACCTGTGAAGGGTAAAGGAGGAAGCAGAAGGCGGTGGGAGGGGGTTTCAGCCGTGATGTGGGTCTGGCACCCGTGAAAAGAGAGAGCCCCGCACGGCAGGGTGGCTCTGGGCAACTCTTGGCCAGATGGATGGGGAGGCTCCCAGCCAGCCTGCAGGGCCGGGGGGGCGGGGGGGGGGCCGAAGCAGCCCTGCCTCTATATTCCCACCGGGCTCAGTGCCACCCAGCCCGTGGAAGCCCGTGGGCCAAGTGCGCTGGGTGGGGAAACAGGGCCTCGGCATGAACACTGTGCTGGATCTGGAGGTGCCGTCTCTGGGGGCTGCATCAACTGTGCTCTCTGCAGCAGCTTCTCCTGAGGGGAGATCTGGGCAGCATGCTCCGGTGCAGGACACACAGGAGCTTCCAGGGCTCCCTGGGTGGCCGTCTAGGCATAGTCCCTACTGCATTCCCATCAGGGGTCCCTCTGCTGGCCATATTTGTCATAATCCCCCCCTCTTTGCTTAAGCCAGCTGGGGCTGCTTTCTGACACGTGCAACACCAAGGGTGCCAATTACTACTTGCACAAAGGTGTGTGCGTGAAGACGTCCTTTGAAGTATTGTTTGTAAGTTTTAACTTTAAAAAGTAACCCCAACATAAGGCTATATATCTTGATAGAGGTTTGAGTTACACAGGTATATGCATTTGTAAAATCTCACCAAATGGGACACCTAAGATTTGTACATTTTTTTGGTAACTAGATTTTACTTCAAGAGAAAAAAAAAATTGTAAACAGCAAAAAAAAAAAAAGCCAACTAAATGCCCTAGAATAAAGGAATTTAATTTTTAAAAGTTATTAAGTATCCACATAATAAAATGTTACACAGCCTTTAAAATGTTTCAAAGACTAAAGGCATAGAGCAATGACTTTATTCTATGTATTAATAAATGAAGAGAGGATAACAGTTTCTGCTCCTAACTTTATAAAGCATGCATGAATGCATTGCATTTTCACGTGGAAGACCTGGCATGGATATTGTATATATATTCACAAAGTAAAACTACGAGAAAATGGACCCAGATGGGAAACCCGGTTTTGCCTGGCCTTGAGACTGCATATGATTTCACTTTTGTCTTTAACTCTTTGTTTTCTAAGTTCCCTCTGGTTTGAGTGAATCTCCCATCTTCTATTTGGGCCTTTGCATCCTCATCTGTAAATGTCACACGCCCTGAGTCACTCCCAATCACAAGTAAGACAGTGCATGTAATTAATTTAGCACAGGGCCTGGCACACGGTAAGTACCCCACAGAGCTCGGCCTCTGCCCCGTCCTGCCCTCCTGTAGGCCATGGTGGAGAGGGAGGAGGGCTTTTCCTCATTCCCCCTCAGACTGCCCAGAGGCCAGAGAGACAAGGATCAGTCTTCTATTGAACGGGAAGTGAAGCCACCCAGGGAAGGCAGTGGCAGGCCAGGGTCCCCACCACACTCTAGAACTCAAGTCATCCTGTAGCTCTCTGACCTAGCCCTGCTCCATCCTGGGCAATGCAAGGGCAGGCAGGCTTTCTGGAAGACAGGTTGCCTGCCCTCACCCAACGGCAACACATTTATGGAAATCCCTGCTACACCCTCCCTGGTGAACTCCTGCTGCTGGCTCCCTGTGGGAAGCCACCCAGTCCTTCCCCACGACTCCCCCTGGCCCGTCACCCCCAGCCCTAACTTGCCCACTCCCACTATCACCGTTACAGACAGCAACAGGGCTTCACCAAGAGATGCTAACAAGTGTCTGTCCCCCTCTTACTGGCTCCTCTAGGGCCAGGAGAGACCTAGGCTGAGCTTGCCGCCCCGAGAACCTGTGGCGCCTTCTGCCCCCGAGCCCCTGCCATCACTTCCGTATCACTAATTCGGTGACTCCTCGGATAGACTCATTTGCTCCAGGGCTCCTCATCCCATACGCCACAGAACAAAGGCAATTCCTGCACGAGAGCCTGTGTGTGGAAGGCCTGGCACTGGGCACTTTACATACATGAACTGTGGTCCTGACACTTACCTACAAATAGGAATCGTAAGCCCATTTGCAGTTAAGGTCACTGAAACTCAGAGAGGCTGTGCGACTTGCTCACGCTCCCCTGCGCTGCTGCACTGCATGCCAGGGGGAGGAAGGATGCATGGCGGACGCTCCACCACGCTGGCGGGCTGTGCAGAGCGGGCATCTCGCAGCACTGGTACATCACACAGCGCCGCGCAACACCGCGTCACACCAGCATCGGGGGGCAGAGAAGCAGGTGGGGATGCCACGCAGCCAGGGACAGCGTGGCTGGGAGAAGAGCACGACCCCCACATGGGGCTGCTCGGGTCACAACGGCACCTTTTACAGCCAGAGTGTGGGCAGTGGGAGTGGGAACGGAGGAGGATAACGATACTGCTTGAATTTCCACAACTAGTGTAAGATCATGCCTTGTTTTATTCACTTGTGTGAAGAAAAAATGAACAACTTCCTGTAGGTTGAAACTGATTGAAATCTCTGAGTGTGCCGGCCGAGCGCGGTGGCTCACGCCTGCAATCCTAGCACTCTGGGAGGCCGAGGCGGGCGGATTGCTCAAGGTCAGGAGTTCAAAACCAGCCTGAGCAAGAGCGAGACCCCGTCTCTACTATAAGTAGAAAGAAATTAATTGGCCAACTAAAATATATATAGAAAAAATTAGCCGGGCATGGTGGCGCATGCCTGTAGTCCCAGCTACTGGGGAGGCTGAGGCAGCAGGATTGCTTGAGCCCAGGAGTTTGAGGTTGCTGTGAGCTAGGCTGACGCCACGGCACTCAGTCTAGCCTGGGCAACAAAGTGAGACTCTGTCTCAAAAAAAAAAAAGAAAAGAAAATCTCTGAGTGTGCCGATTCTGCAGACAGAGCTGGGGGTCTCTGTACCGGACACTGCAGGGAAGGGTCAAGCAGGCAATAACTACCTGGATTGGTGGCTTTATTCTTTCTGTTCATCCTGACCCAGTTCTTGCAACACGTAGAGCAACCAAAGGCCCGCGGAGGACCCCTTTCCCAGGGTATGGCCAGTTCTGGCCAGATGGAGGGTCAAGAAGACCTCAGGCCATGGGTGCCGTGTGTTTTCCTGGGGTGCGGTGCCCACCCCACACACAGCAGGCCCCCCACCTGCTCCCAGGCCCGGGATATCGCTGTTTCATTGCTCTGGGAGCTCCGTGAGAGCGATGAGAGCGGGGCCCGCTGACTGATCACTGATCTACCTCGAGGCGCTGTCCTCCCCACCCTGCCCCATCCCAGCTCCCACCACAACTCATGGAAAGGACTCGTTCACTGTTGTACCAGCAACACGACAGGCTCCGGGGAGGAAGGGCTGTCCCCGTCCACAGCTCCCTGGCGTCTAGCATGGCGCGTGGTCTGTTTGGATGCCCCATTGTGCGTGCTGTGGCCCGCCAAGTTGCTGCCCACAGCCATACGCACGTGCCCCCCCCCCCGCACACGTGCAGAACGCTGCAGGCGCTCATCGCCAGCACAGGGACCCAGCTGAGGCCTGCCTGTCCTGGGACCTTCAGAAGACCTGGGGGCGTCCGGGAGAGAAGGCAGCCCGAGTGGGAGCCAGGCACAGTAATGCTGCTCACCAGGGCAGCGGGAGGGCAGGGAGAAGCTCATCCGGGGACCCAGTCAGGTCCGTGGCTGCAAGTGGGCACAGACCAAGGGCTCGTCCCACCTGACACCTTGAAGTGGGGGAGGCCTCAGTGGTGTCTTAAGTGCGGAAGCAGCAGGAATGCCCACGTGACAGTGGCCACACGTGCAGCCCAGTGGCGGACTCCTCCTGAGCACCAGGGCAGAGGGGGAGAGAGACTTGGCAAGGCTGGCTAAAACTGATTGTGTGTGCACGTGTGTTAGCCGCTCCCCTAAAGTCTTGACGTGTATGAATCCATTTTTTATGATTATAATTCAGCAATATATACTGGTATTTAAGAAATAGATATAACGAACACAACATCACTAATTTAGATTAACAAAGAGGAACTATCAGACTAAATTACAAAGTATCTTTTTTTAAAAATTCTTAATTGACATGTAAAAATTGTATGTATTTGTGGGGTACAAAATGATGTCTTGATATATGTATACATTGTGGAATGGCTACATCAGGCTTTTTCTTTTTCAATGTAGGGTCTCCACTCTGTCACCTAAGCTGGAGTGCAAGTGGCATCATCATAGCTCACAGCAACCTCAAACTCCCAGGCTCAAGTGATCCTCCTGCCTCAGCCTCCTGAGTAGCTGAGACTACAGGCATGTGCCACCATGCCCGGCTAATTTTTTAATTGTTTTGTATGGGGTCTCGCTATGTTTTCCAGGCTGGTCTCAAATTCTTGGCCTCGAGCAATCCTCCTGCCTTAGCCTCTCAAAGTGCTGGGATTACAGATGTGAGCCATTGTGCCCAGTCTAAGTCAAACTATTTAACATGTGCATTACCTCACATACTTATCATTTTCTTGTAAAGAGAACACTTAAAATCTACTCTTAGCAATTTTCAAACATAAAATAGTTAATATATTGTACTCAACATGACATATTAATATAATAGAGGTCTTGAATTTCTTCCTCCTAACTGAAATTTTGTGACCTTTGACCAACATCTCCCCAGTCCCACCCTCCCCCCAGCCTCTGGTAACCACCATTTTATTCTGTTTCTACGAGTTCAACTTTTTTTTTAACAATCCACATAAAAGTGAGATTATGTTGTATTTGTCTTTCTGTGCTTGGCTTTTTTCACTTAATACAATGTCCTCCAGGTTCATCCATGTTGCAAATGACAGGATTTCCTTCTTTTTTAAGGCTGAATAGTATTCCATTCTGTATATATACCACATTTCCTTATCCATTCACCCACTAATGCTGTGGTCCCCAACCCCTGGGCCAAGGACTGGTACCGGCCCATGGCCTGTTAGGGACCAGGATGCAGAGCTCCGCTGCCCCTCTCTCCTCCAAGTCCGTGGAAAAATTATCTTCCATGCAAATTAGGAACTGGGGACCACACAGCAGAGGGTGAATGGCGGGGGAGCAAGCAAAGGTTCATCTGTATTTATAGCCACTCCCCATTACTGGCATCTCTGCCTGAGCTCTGCCTTCCACCCCCTCAAATATCACCCCCACCAGTCCGTGGAAAAATAGTCTTCCATGAAACCAGTCCCTGGTGCCAAAAAAGTTGGGGACTCCTGCATTCAGGTACACGTAGGTTGATCCACATCTTGGCTATTGTTGATAGTGCCACAATAAACATGGGAGTACAGATGTCTTTTCAACATACTGACTCCGTATCCTTTGGCTACATACCGAGCAGTGGGATTTCTGAGTCCTCTGGTAGCCCTAGTTTTGGTGTTTTGAGGAAGCTCCATACTGTTTTCCAAAATGGCTGCGCTAGTTCACAATACCACCGACAGTGTGCAAGAGTTCTCTTTTCTGCACATCCTAACACTTACCTTTTGTCCTTTTGACAACAGCCATCCTAAGAAGCGTAAGGTGATATCTCTATTGTGGTTTTAATTTGCATTTCCCTGATAATTAGCAATACCAAGCATTTTTTCATATGCCCGTTGGCAATTTGTATGCATTCTTTTGAGAAATGTCTATTCAGGTCCTTTGCCCATTTTTTAAATTGAGTTATTTGTTCTTTTAGTATTGAGTGGTTTAAGTTTCTTTTACATCTTGGATATTAATCCCTCATCAGATAATACGGTTTGTAAATATCTTCCCCCATTCTGTTAGCTGTCTCTTCACTCTGTTGATTGTTTGCTGTGCTGGATTAACTTGTTTATAGAAGGGTAGAAATACTGCTGACGGGCAGGAGGTACTGCAATGTGAGTCAGTGCTGTTCGTGTAAGTGCTAGATGCCCCCACAGGCTAGAGCAGGCTTGGGGGAACTTGGGGACACACACATGGGCACAGTCCCTCACCCCTGTATACCTGCCCAGGTGCCCCATCCCAGGCATAGAACTACAGAGTCCACCCCCAACACTCACACCCCAGTGCACACAGCTCTAGACTTGTGTTCAGCGCCACGTGGAAAATCCTTGGACCAGAGCAGACAACTTCCACACCAGCTAGGCTGGGAAAGGACCCAGGAGGCCTTCTCTCCCAGGCTCAGGAGAAAAGAACCCCAGCCCTGGGCAGTGGGGGGCTCTGGGTTCCATTCTGACCATCTTCTGCTGACCTCAGAACTACAACCCAGAGCGTTCTCTAATCCTGCAAGAGTTTGGGGAGAGGCCTGGAGTCAGCCCTCTCTGTACCTCCCCCTCCCCACTGCCTCTTTACTCACCAATATCTCAACAATGTGTTCCATCAATCACAGGGGTTGGAGGAGAGAGTGGAGGCTGAGGTCCACCCTCCTTCAGAGGCCCCAAATTCCACTTTGCTGCATACACTTTCCATAGATACAACAGCCCTTCATACTTTAGTGAGAATTAGCTTGTGATGTTGCTTTCTTCCAAAAGCAGCTCAGCCTGGCAGCCCCGGGCAGCCAGTGTGAGCCGGTAAGGCACAGCTGGGGATGTGAAGGAGGCCATGATGTCTGCAAAAACCCTTCTCTAGGCAGCGGAAGTGCTAGGGCAGGTAATCCTGACTCACTTTGCCCACCCACCCTTACTCTGAAGGAGCAGGCACCCCAGCACGTTATGTCAGTTCTAGAAGGTCTGCCTCCCACCAAAGACAAATCGGCAGCCAGGTGCACTTCAGATTTAGCTGTTTTAATGCATAATAGCTCTGTACAAAAAACAACAAAAAATCACAAACGAATCCTCACAACACCCCTGTGAGGTAGGTAGGCAATTATTATTCTCCCATTTTACAGATGGGGAAACTGAGGCAGCGAGGTGAGGTGATCGGCCAGTGGTCCCAGCACAGCTAAAAGTCAGGGCTAACCATGAGAACACAGGGCGTCCCTCCCAGTTCATCCCTGACCTCTGACTCCTCATCTAGACCTTGTCTGCAAAGAAATGAAAATTCTTAATACATGCAAAAATAAAAGTAAAAACAACAACGAACCTGAAAACGTAGTGAACACACAGTAGTTCTGCAAAAGGATTCAGCCAATACTGGGTAGATGCGAGTAACTTTGGCCTCTTCTCCCCTTTTCGAATATCGTGACCAGTGACACATCCATCGCTTTCCTGCAGAAGAGCACGAGTCCAACCGAGGAGAGGATTCCCCGGCCCCACTGAGCAGGCGAGGGGGCAGCCTCCTCGGTGTCAGGCTCCCGGGTCTCAGCAAACACCAGTCCCCGACTGGAAGAGCTGCAAGGCTCAGCTCACACTCCGCACTTCTCTGCCGCCTCTTCCGAGCAGCCTCCTGCTGTGTGGACAGAGTGGATGCCAGTGGCGGCCTCTAGCCAAGCAGGATCTGGCCCCTTCTGCTCCCACTGAGAGGTGGCTCAAAGAGCCTCGCCGAGGATGGCCTGAATCCAGGTGACCCCCTCATGTCGTCCTTGGCCCACTCTTGCACTCTCCACTGTCCACAAGGCCACCCAGCAACTGCCCTTGATCCAACGCTCCTTGGGGCTCCCACCGCAGCAGGGTGGGGTGCACCGGGCCATCCGGGGCTGGGGGGTGGACAGAGGGACCTGCAGGCCCAGGCCTGGGCCCCCACAGTGCCTCCCACCCAGGTTCCCAGACAAAGAGAGCAGCTCTCTCCTGCTGTGCTGTATCTGCCTTCCGGAAACTCTCTTCCCGCAGAGAGGGACTCCCTGATGGTTCCAGCTCCTTGGGAAACTGCCACCATCCTGCCAGCCCCAGGACAAGGGGACAGCGGAAAGGAAGACAAGGCAAAGGCCTCGGCCAGACTCTACCGGGCCATGCAGGTTTGTTCTTTAAAGAAATAAATCTACCCAGAGCGCCGCCCCCACCCACTCCAGGCAGGCAGGGCGTGGAGGCCATGCTCCAGCAGCAGGAAGTGGAGAGGCCATGGGGAAGAGCGAAAGGAAGGCAGGGGGCCAGCTCCACACCAGGGGCTGCCTGGCGAATCTGGGAGGGGGAGAAGAGGACAGAAGCAGCGAGGAGCTCTGTTTGGCAACTGGGGAGTGAGCTCCCTGGAGGCCGAGTGCCGCCTGTCTGCAAGATGCACACAGGGGCCTCCCTGGAGGCCGTACACACGCCTCTGTGGTTGGCAAGGCATGACTGTGCTGTCCCAAGGTCCTATAAAAAGCTCTTTCCAAAAAGGCTGCCAACCCCACCCCAGTCTCTCCAGGAAGTGGGGGAACTGATTCCTCAAGGCCAGCACGCCCCGGGGCGCCTCCAGTGAAGAGCACCTCAGACACCCCAGCCTGTGCAGGGCCCTGAGGGAGGGGGCCGGGAGGAAGCCCTACGGCAAGTCCCCGGTGGCGGAGGGCTCCGGGTTGCAGCTCTGCTCTTGCCACCTGCAGCGCAGCCTCGAGAAGGGCTGCTCTTCCGGGCCATCCAGCTCGGGGAAGCCCAGCCGGTTGAGGAGCTCATAGACACCCGCCTTCGACGCTACCTGGGAAGGACAGCAGAGGTGGGGGGCAGAGTTTCAGGGGAGGGAGCCCGCCGTCAGTCCTGCTGTCCTCCCCTTCTGGGCTCCAAGCACATGCGCAAGTGGGGCCTGGGGCTGCCTCCCGCCAGCTGCCAAGTTTGCACTTTGACTACTGGGAACTTATCTGGGCTTCAATTCCTCCTAACAGGGAAAGCAGTCTCCCTCATGGGCCGGCTCAAGGAGGGCTGCAGGGCACAGAGAGCACCCAGCAAGTGGTGAGCGCTCCGCACAGAGACGGCGTGGGAGGCCAGGCACCCCGTGCTCCCGTGCGCACACTCAGGAGCACAGGCCTGGCCACTCCGCAGGGAGGGCTGGAGAAGGTACACAGACGCAGGTGCAAACAAGGGGCCCCGGCTGTGCGTCTGGGCTGTAGACCTCTGCCCCTCGTGAATCAGCTTGGCTGGGGCCTCCCCAGACACTCAGCCCCGTGGCCCAGCGGTCCAGGCCCTGGCACCAGACTCAGGCCACCCGCCCCTTTCTCTCCCTCACCACCCTGGCGGATGGGAGCATGCAGCCTCTACCTAGATGGAGGGGATGGTTCATCCCTTCTGGTTCCCAGGGAAGCCCTCATGCCCACCCTCTCCTTGTCGGCAGGAGAGAGGAGCTGAGGGCCCCCAGGCTGGAGCCCGCACTCCTGCCAGGACATCCCCTCTCTAGAATCAGCTGGGGAGAGGATTGAGCTTCCTCCCGCCCCTGCCTCCCCCCACCCCACCCGATTTCCACTCTCCAAGCAGAACCCAAGTGGGAAATGTCCTTGAGCCCTCGCCTCCAGGCCTCCCTCCCCCAAGGAAGCTGAGCCCAGGCTTGCCCAAGAGGGTGGCCCAACACAGCCCTGGTGTGACCCCTCCAGGTCTCCTGACTCAACAGCCGTCCACCTGCACCAGGGGCATCCCAAACACTTGCCCACCCTGACATCCTGAGGCCTGCCCGCAAGGCTGGTCCCCTGCAGTCCCCTTCCTGCCGTGGGGCACTGCGGTGGGCCCGTCGCAGCTCTGAATCCACCTGCACACCTGTCCAGCCCCTGTGCTCCTCCCAGTCCCCCCTGGCTGGGCCACCAGGAGCTAGT
The DNA here is from genome assembly GCA_008750895.1 of Mirza zaza. Lineage (NCBI taxonomy): Eukaryota > Metazoa > Chordata > Mammalia > Primates > Cheirogaleidae > Mirza > Mirza zaza. The sequence goes on along the minus strand of VSMD01139227.1, from coordinate 44,077 downwards.
TCCAGACTTGACTCCAGGTTGGAACTGCCAGGACCCACCGGTGAGGTCAGGGGGGGCCCGGTTCCTGGCAGAGGGGTAAACTACAGCCCCCCTCGCCAGGAAGGGAAGGGGCCTCTCCCCTGACCCAGAGGTGCCGATGCTTTGCATCTGAAACAGCCGAGTGGAGGAAGAGCTGGGAGGCCAAGCAGAAAGGGATCCGGGAGGTCGAATGGTGACAGCGGTCAGAATATGGTAGGCTGATGTCCCTGAGCTGGGTGTGCTTCCTTTCTGGGGGGGACTGACCCCTTATCTATTCCCCTCTCCATCTCCGCATCTGCAGCAATCATTCTAGAAGCTTCTCCTCTGTTATTCACCCTATGCTGAGCCCAAGGGGGTCACAGACTCGGACCAAAAGTGCTCCCTGTGCAGAATGAGTGGGGACAACGGGCCCCAGCAGGAAGGCCCGAACACCAGGGCCACGTTGGGCTACCCTCAACAATAGCTCTAACGCCAACTTTGAACAAGTTACCCAGCTTCTCTGAGCTCGGTCTCCTCCTCTGCAAGACAGGACGGCAACAGTCACACTATTCAATGCAGACCTGCCTAGCACGGGCCCAGCAGACGGCACTGCCTGGGTCCCATCAAATCCCTGCCACAGCCTTCTGAGCTGGTACCCTCAGTGCTAACATTATTTGCATGTTAGTATCGAGGACAATAGGTGTAGGGGGGTGGCTAACTGGTCTAAGGCCACAGCTGGAGGAAGGCAGGGGTAGGGCCACCGCAGCCTTGCCTGTGGCCCTCGTGGCATACATAGGTGAGGGCTGCACATAGCAATGGGCATGAAGTGTCCAGGCTGGCCCAGAGCCAGCACCCAGGCAGTGCTGGCTGTGGTGGCAGGTGCAGCAGGGTCCCAGCCCAGCAGACTGCCCCACTCTGCCCCCCACATGCCTTGTCCCCTCCCTCATTCATTCATCCATCCGCTCATCAAACTTATTCACTGCCCCCTAAGCACTGACACCATGCTGGCGACCCAAAGTCGAACGAGACAAAATCGTGGCCCAGTGGAAGCTTCCTATATGAAGGGAGACGAGAGCTCTTCCTACTCAGCAGGGGAGCCTGTGACCGGGGTCCCCACAGGTGATGCACAGGGACCAGGTGTGGATGACCCAGCACCACCTGCGTGACCCACCGCCCCGTGGGCCCCCTCAGCCTGAGCCCCCCACCTCTCACCTCCCGCATCCAGGTGCTGAAGGGCCTCTGCCAGGAGTCGCCCTTCTCCAGATGGAGGTACGCGTTGAAGAGGATCAGGTAGACGTAGCGCTCCAGGTACTGCAGGCTCCGCAGCTGCAGCCTCCGCGTTTCCTGCTCCTCTCTGGCTGCCTTCGCCTGGAGGACGGGCCAGGTGGACTCAGTGGGGGTACGGGGGGATTCTTTTCCCCCCAACACACACACACCCTGCTGCCCTGAGTGAAGCCAAGAGCATCACCCTGCCCAGGCCACAGGAAAGACGGTGGAGCACATTGGTGCCTGGAGTCTGAAGACTGCTTCCTACCTAAGAGGCGTGGCAGCCAACCTGGCCTCTGTTTCCTCACTGTGAGACCACCATCCCATCCTGATGGGCGGCCAGACGAGAACAGGCCGTCCACAGGCAGGCCCGTGCACACACCCTCCATGGTGCGCGAGTGTGCAGAGGCCCTCCCGGTGGCAGGACCAATGCCCAGCTCCAGTCTCTAGGGAAGCCCCTCCTGCCAACTACTGGCAGCCCTCAGAGGGCTGTCTCTTCCCCCAGCCCCCACGCTTCCAGGACTAGAGGAAAGACTTTGGCTCCCCTCTCTCCAAGGGCTCTGATCACTGCCTGGCAGGGGCTGGGGGCAGCGGGGCAACAAGGAGGCTCCAACCTCCTCCCTGCCTCCCTCTGCCTGGGCTCAGCAGAGGGCAAGTTCAGCCCCAACTGTGAGGGGAGAAACCCCACCTTGGCCTGCGAGCCCAGCTGGTCCCCAACTGACTTTCTTGCCTGTTTCTCGGAAGGTTCGGGATCAGGGGTGGAAGGGTGTGCTTATGGCCTCAGACCCCAGTCCTCGCCCTCCCCAAGGCCGGGGACAGACAGCAGGGCGAGAAAGGCCCCTGGGCCAGGGGGCGCTGGCAGTCGAGGGCATCATGGTCTTAGCAGGCAGCTCCTGCCGTGGGGAACAGCACCAGGCCGCACGCTGGAGAGACAGTGGCTACAAAGCCAACTAAAGATACGTCTCCCCGAGGGCGTCCAAGTTCATTCAGCTGGGCCATGGAGACCATGCACCAGGTGGGGCAACATAGAGGTAAGGATAGTGCCCAGTGTGTGGGGGCTATGGAGGGACTGGCCTGGCTGGAGGGAGGATGAGGAGGGACAAGAAGGGAGACCGAGCTGGGACCCAATTATGGAACCTGGCTGTGCTGCCCAGGAAGCTTATCCTCCAGGTCAGCAGTTCACAACCTTGCTGTCCATGAGAACCACGAGGAGCTTTAAAAGGCAGATGCCCAGACCAATCAAATGAGAATCCTGGCAAGGTGGGTGGGCCAAGCATGGGGATTGTTAAAAGCTCTCTGGGTGACACTCTATGTTCAGGGTTGAGCACCATGGCTTTAGCCCTAGGGAGCTATTGAAGGTTTGGGGGTGGGAGCAACCTGTTAACAGAAGACTCATGGGAGATGCATGCTCTGTAGGAAGGAGACTTAAAGGGATCCTTTCAAGGCTCTACTCAGTGTGGGGGGCCAGGGGGATAGGCCAGGAACAGGCCCAAGACGCACAGAGGCAGAATCTAGGGCACTCTGCCACCACGCCCGGCTTTGCTCTTCTACCCCACCATGGATGTGCCGCCCACCCAGCACCCAGGACTGCAGCCCACGGAGGAGGAGCCCAGAAGAGTGAAAGCCACAGCTCACCTCACACCCACCCCCTTCTCATCCCACCCGCCAAGCCTCTGCCCAGGCCCATGGCAGCTCTCTCTGCTCCCAGAAGACACAGCACTGGGACAACTCAGGCGTGACGAACATGCGTGGGAGGGCACAGCAAGCCCCAAGCCTTGGAGAGCCAGGAAGGGCTGGTCTTCCAACAGCTGGACCACAGCTGGGAGCCTTCCCTCCAGGCACACCATGCTGGTCTATGTGCGTCTCCTCCTCGGCTGCCATGGGGAGGCCTTAGGGTGCAGTCCCCACCCCAGACGTGGCACAGCCGCAGCCCCAAGAATCGGAGCTGGGGTGGCCTACACAGGGCCTGTGGTCCCGACCTCCCACTTCTACTTCAGAGCCTCTGCTGTCTTTGCCCCCGGCGTCTCAGAGTGGCAGGTAACTTGCAAGGGAGCCTTGGAAACGGGGGCAGGGATGGAAGGTGGACAGCAGCTGTGCCGGGAGGGGTGAGGGGGCCAAGGCCAGAGCTCTGACTCCCAGGAAGACAGTCTGAGCTGGATTCTGGTCCAGGCAGAAGATGGTCTGGAAGCAACCAGAGCAGCCACGTTTGGGGATGGAGGAAGGGCGAGTCACTGGACCAGGGAGGTGGAGAGAGGAGGGGCTGAGGTGGGCTAGGAACAGCAGGTGGCCTGAGAGTGGGAGGGCAAACGGAAGGCAGGAAGGGGCCAAAGAATGAGCCATGAGCCGTGTCCCCCAGGCTCCCCTAGCCCCTGCAGGCAGACAGGGAAAAGCTTGTGGTGGGAAAGGAGGGGTGATGGGGGCCAGAGGGGCCAAGCCAAGACCTGGCCAGCAAAGAGGCCAGTGAAGGCTCCTTGTGGGTGTGGGGTTGGGCCGGTGCTGCCAACAGGAGAACATCTGGGCAGGTGCAGGTGGGCTGCCTGCTGTTTTAAGGATTAACTAAGCATGTGATCAAAATAAAAATCGATTTTGCTTAAAAATTAGGGAGAAGGCAAAACAAGTGGATTTTACCTATTAATAAATACCAACCGCGGCCAAAACAACACGAGCCCGCCTATTTCCAAGGACAGACAGTCCACGCCGCCCTGCGTTCACCACCCATCCCTCAGGCACCCCCATCCTTCCCCGCCCCCAACCAAAGCCTCCAGCTGATTTACAAACATGTTCTTCGATTTACAAACATTTTCTTAGAAAGAAGGAAAGGAAATCGCCCAGGGCCGCACTGGGCAAGAGCCATTGTAAACTACTTTCCACTGAAGCGCTCGAGGCAACGTCTTGTGGGCGTGGATAGCCTGCAGCCCTGGACTTGGGCACATCGGCACCCTCCTCTCTGTGGCCCCCTCCCACGGGGACAGAGAGACACTGAGTGCAGGCATACGTTTAAGGAACATTCTCCGGGGTGGAGCGGTGCAGTGATTCCTTCCGAGCCCGATTGGCAGGGGTGGGATTATCTCTAAACTCAGACCAGTATAAAGGTGACACCTGACCCCCCCCCCAAGGCTCTGTGGGCACATCCTGCCAGGTGGCACATGTGATTGGAGACAACGCCCCATCTTCCTGTCAAGGCCTTGGTTTCCTTCAAACCCTCCCGTGTCAGCGCTGCCTGGGCAAGAGGACAGGTTGGCCGCCTCCTGTTGATAAAAATAGTGGGGCTGTTTCTAAACCACCTGCAGACCGGGCTGTCATTAGCTGCGGTGGAGTCAGACAAGGCTGCCTGGTCCACTGCTCTGAGGCCTAAAATAGAAGGGGCCGGGACGCACAGCGAGGGCTCTGGGCGCCTGAGGACTCTGTAACCTCCGGTGTGCCTGGCATCGAGGCAGGCCCAGCGTTGCCTGCGGTGGCTGTCGCAAAGTTCTCTTTGTAGGGCCACCAGGAAGAGGCCCACTGAGGCACGACTGGGGCTGACTGTATAGGCAGTGGGTGTGTGTCCAGGGTCTACTGCATGCCATGTGCCAGCCTGAGCATGTCACACTCTGATCTGATGATTAGACTCCAACACGCTCCCCTGGCAGCCCCCCGAGGAGGAGAAGGGACATCCATCCTATTTTGCAGGTGAGGCTCGGCAAGGTTAAGTAACTGCCCAAGGTCACGGAGCTCTGAGCTGGGGCATGGAGCCCAATACCCAGGCTCTTCCTACCACCCTAGTCCTCTCACCGCAGTCGTGCCCAGCCACTCCCCACCTCACTCTTGCCTCTGGACCGTTCCCACTCTGTTCCTCCTGCCTGGAATGCCCTCCCCCTCCGCCTGGCCTGGCCCCCACTCTCCCAAGGCATGCTCTGAGCACTCCGGCCCCCTCTGCCCTCAGTCTGAACCTTTTAACTAACGATGCATTTCATTCCATCTCGAGGTTTCTAATTGCTTCACCGAGGCACGATCCGTCTCTGCAAATGATGATACGCCCAGGGGCAGGCACCAGACCACAGCTAGGGCTTCTCTGGAATCGGTATGCAGGAGGCGCTCAGTGGCCAATGAGCACTCACTCCCTAGGCCACCTGGCCCCGTCTTATGACTCCAGCATCATCTAGAATCTAGGTTCCTGACAGCTGCCGGGACTCCAGACTCAGATGCACCCACTCGGGGGCTCCATAGGGATGTCGGTCAAGCATCCCAAAGCCAGAGCACAGTCTGGCGGACCTCCTGGGCACCCCCCAGGCCTACTGCACCCACAGCTTGCCCACCTTAGTGACAGTCCCTCGTCCCAGCTGCTCAGGCCCAAATTTGGGATTTCTCCTTCACTTCCCCCACAGCCAACCAATCAGGAAACCCCGTTGGCCCTGCTTCAAAACACTTCCAGAAGCTGCCAGCCTCTTGCCACCCTGGGACAGCCAGAATGGCCTCCCTGCCATGCCCTCACCCGCTGCCATCTGTTCCTGACTCAGCACCAGAGTGACTCTGAATACCCAACGTCGGCACCTCTGCTCAGAGCCTGCCCTGGCGCCCCTTGCAGGCAGCTCCGCCTCAGAGCCTTTGCACTTGCCATGTCCACCTTCCGGAACACTCTTCCCCCAGCACAGCTCCCTGCCTCACCTCCCTCAGATCGGTGTATAATGCCACCTTCTCCCCGAGTCCCTGCCTGACCCCCTATTTAAAACTGCGGGCCCTCACACACACCCCCACCTCCTCACCTGCTCCACTTCTCCCAGACGCACCACTGTCCCGCAGACCGCAGCCCTCACTGTGCTTTGTTCGTCATGGGTCTCCCTCCCTAGAGTACAGACCCCAGGAGGCAGGGACTTTTGCCTTGTGTGTGTGCAGCGTCTCCAGCACCTAGTACAGTGCCTGGTACTCAGTAGGTGTCCAATAAGTGCTTGTTGACTCAGTGAATGACTAGTGCTTGCATCTTGCACATTCATTAATCCCAGCCTCACAGGATGCCTAGGTTGCCTACATTCACCCCTTTGCTTTCCAGACAGTGAGGCTGAGGTCAAAGAGGTGCACTGACCTGTCTAGGTCACATGGAGAGCTGGCAGCAGAGCCCCGGTAGGAACCCAGGCCTCCTGTCCACTCTTGCTAGGGACTGCAGGGACTGTGCGCTTAAACCCTGGATGCAGCTCAGACTCGGGAAACCAGAGCCCCAGAGAAGTAAGACGGGCCAGTGAGACCAGGCTCAGGGTCTGTGTCAATGTGAACCAGACGACCACCCTCCCCATCACTGGAGCCTCCCTGCTGTCCTGACCCACTCAACAAATGTGGCCTGGTGACCTCTGCCTCCAGCTAAGGCGGGGTATTTAAAACCGTCTGAGCAGGCAGCCAGCAGCCCTTAAAGATGGCCAGTCACTGAGGGGTGGGGCTGCAGAGCTCAGACCCCACCCGCTTCCCCCCTGCGACATCACCCTCTGCTTGGCACACTCTGGCCCCCAAGCAACTGGCTGCTTCCAGTGTGAGTCCACTGAGTCCCTGCAAACTGCGTCCTCGGGCCTGCCTGGGGGTGGGGCCTCCAGCCAGGAAGCTTTCTGTCCCTAACTCTGGAAGGGAGAAAATGGTCCTCAGCCCATACCAATAACTGATTTCCTAAAATGTCATATTTCATTCGGTACTTTCAAAGCACAAAGGGACTAGACCTGGCACCGTGGGCTGCTCTACACGCCATTCCTCCAGCACTGTCCCCAGCATGGCTAGGCCAGGCTCTGGGGTTAGCACTGACAAGACACAGTCCTCTCCTGCAAGAAGCCCACTGTCCCTGCACATAACCCACAGAGTCTGCCTGGTGGCCTGCTCCTGCCCACCACACCCCACACATCCCACTCCCACCTCCACTGGCCCCAGGCTGGTCTGCACCACCACCCTGCAAGGCAGGCAGAGCACAGGCAACAACTTCAGGTGACAGATGGAGAAACACAGGCCCAGGCAGGCCAAAGTGATTTGCCCAAGGTGGCACAGGGAGTTCCTGGCAAAGCCAGGGCTAGGGCCTGGGGTTTCCAACCACGAACCCAGGGCTCTACGGCATGCTACAGAAGGATCCCCTGTCCTGGAAGACCAACAACGTGGACAAAGAACCAAAAGGTAGAGTGAAGGGGGCAATCAGGTTTTCCTATTTATTATGCAACAATTTATTCAACCTTCTCTCCGTCCACGCACTAGACAGACATTTGTGGAGCCCCTACTTGTGCCAGGCAGGGTTCTGGGGTCAGGGCGTCAGAGGCAGCCCCCTTGGAACAGAAAGAAGGGCCTCTGCTAACAACCACAACTCGGACCGAGACAGAACACGCACAGGGGATCATGCCGGGGTGGAGGGTGGGGAGACGCTGGCATTGAGACTGAACCCCCCCCAACCACTGAGAAGTCCACGCTCAATGGTGCACACTTACAGACCATGTCTGGCACACCATAGGTGCTCAAGGGATGTCTATTGTTGAATAAATCAGGAAAGTCCCCCCGGAGGGCGGAAATGGCTCCAGCTTAGCTTACGATGGGAAGGAAGGGAGACAAGAGAGGTCTTGGCTACCGAGGACTGTGCCCTACACACTCAGACTCTCTGTTCAGGCAGCCGCGCCCCACCCGCTGGCTGTGTCCTGGGCTGGGTGTGAAAGAGTCTGGGAAGCAGCCCTTCCCTCGGGTCATATTTTATGTGACAGCTCACAGCATTCCAGGGCTGCTGTGATGGCAGAGGTCCCGCCCTGGAGGCTCATTACCTATTGGAATGGTGTCTTCGGGGAACAACTCCGGCCACACCAGGGTCTTAGAGACGCTGAGAGAGACCCCCTCTGAGGCTCAGAGCCAAAGCTGTCTTGCTTTATATTTTTCCTTAAAATATAAAAGACCTTAGTCCTTGGGGCACTGAGCTGATCTCTCCGGCCTCTGGGCAGCTCCTCTGTGGGGCCACCACGTGTGCCTCCTGGGTCGTGGCTGCCACCGTGAAAGGAACAGGAATGCAGACTGGGGAGCTGGGGACCAGGCCTGGTCCTGCCTCCAGCCAGTCACAAAACTTCATTAGGCCTCGGTTTCTTCCTCAGTAACATGGGTCTAATAAAATCCACCTTGATCTTACCAGCTTTCCTGAGGACCAGAGGAGACAAAAGGTGAGTTCTTAGAAAACTTAAAAAGTACTGCTCAAAGTTAAAGCATTACTCAAAGTAATGCTCAAAGTTACAGCATTAAAAGTACTGCTCAAAGTTAAAGTCTTTATGACATCAATTTTAACTTTGAGACCAAAAGACACTTTACTTCTCCCTTACGTGGCTACCTTCACCTCAGATTTTCCTCAAACTCTTTCTGAAGGGAAGTTGGGAGACACAGTAGATGGTTTTAAATACAGAACAGTAGGAATGAATGTCACCAGCCAAAGCCAAGGGAAAGAGCTGCTGGCATTAATGATTCTAGCAGGGCTTCCTCCAGGAGCCCTGACCTTGGTTTCTGTCACAAATACTTTCCCTTCCCAAGCCCAAGAGGAAACAACGAGCTCACCAGGCGGTGCCACCGCCGGGGCTGGCGGCCATCTTGGCTTCTCCTCAGCCAGCCCCGGCCTTCGCACGTCTCACACAGTGGCTTAATTCAGACGGTTTTCTTTCCTTCCTCTTTTTTTTTTTTCAATGACCTGTCAACTTTTTATTGGTATAAAGGCACCCTGCTCCTACTGCCTCAATGTCTCAGAACTTTGGTGTCGTTGGTCTCAGACACCACTTTGCCGTCCACTATCCTGCGGGTGGTGGTCTTCTGGATGGTTTGCATGGAGTTGCTGCTGTCCAGGGCATCACCAAGATTGAAGTCTTCCCCGTCTTCCAGCAGGCGGCGGTAGGTGGCAATCTCAGCCTCCAGCTTGACCTTGATGTTCACGGGCCTCCACCTCCCTCAGGCTGTTCTCTAAGCTGGCCTTCACATTTCTCATGGAGTCCAACTCAATCTCCAAAGACTAGACTGTACGTCTCAGCTCCGTGAGTGTCATCTCAGCAGCTCCAACCTCAGGGGACTGCGAGGTGACCACTGTGGTTCTCTCCTCAATCTGCTGGGACCAGTACTTGTCCAGCTCTTCTCGGTTCTTCCGAGCCAGCTCGTCATACTGGGCCCGGATGTCTGCCATGATCTTGCTGAGGTGCTGGGATTTGGGGGCGTCTACCTCTACTGTCAACCCAGAGCTGGCAATCTGGGCTTGTAGGCCTTTTACTTCCTCCTCCTGGTTCTTCTTCATGAAGACCAGCTCCTCCTTGAGAGCCTCGATCTCTGTCTCCAGCTGCAGCCGAGTGATATTGGTGTCATCAATGACCTTGCAGAGCCCATGGATGTCGCTCTCCACAGACTGGCGCATGGCCAGCTCTGTCTCATACTTGACTCTAAAGTCATCAGCAGCAAGACGGGCATTGTCAATCTGCAGGACGATGCGGGCATTGCCCGCAGAATTTGCAAAGATCTGAGCCCTCAGGTCCTCGATGATTTTAAAGTAATGCGCCCAGTCTCTGTCCTGGGGCCCCTTCTCCAGGTGTTCCCGGATTTTGCTTTCCAGCCTCCAATTATCGATCTCCAGGCTCCTCACTCTGTCCAAGTAGGAGGCCAGGCAGTCGTTCAGCTCTTGTATGGTCTCCTTCTTGGTCTGGATGCCCCCCATTCCTGCCAGACCCCCAGCCATCCCCGCAGCCAGGCCCCCGGACCCCCAGCCGCTCCGGACGCTGCTAGAGCGGGACACGGAGATCCAGGAGCCCGAGCCCCCGGAGCCTGCATAGACGCTGGCCGCACTGCTGGCGGGACGGACGCTATGGCTAGGCGCCTAGACGGAGCCCAGGGACCGGTAGTTGGTGGAGAAGGTGGTGGAGCGAGTGGTGAAGCTCATGCTGTCCATGCAGGAAAGCAACAGGACACAAAGTCCGTAGGGCACTCTTTCCTTCCTCTTGAGGTGGTTCTCAAACGCCCTGAGCATTCTGGCCCTCTCACACGCACAGGGCGACCAAGCCTTGACCCAACCTCTCAGACGCTCTGGACAACAGAGGAGGCCTCGCTGTGGGCTGCAGCCCCCGAGGCTGGCCCGCGCGAGAAAGGCCTAGGCTGAGAGGGGCCGAGACTGTTAGACCAGGGAAGGTCTGTCCCATGGGAAAATGTCCGGTTGCACCACCTTCCAGCCATGACTTGTGTCTGGGATGTTTCCTGTCCGCTGGCCTTCTCTCTCCTGCTCAGTCTGGTATTGCCTCAAGGGCGAGCGCCATGGCCTCCAGTTCTTATTTCCCCCACAGTGGGGCTGAGGTGGGCAAGGAGAGGTGACACTGCGCCCCCTCCTTCTCGGGAGGCAGCATGACATGGCGGAGTGGCCCAATCTGGGAGTTGGGGTCTGGGGTCTCGGCTTCCTCCTGCCATCTGCCAGCTACGTGTTCCTGGGCAAGCCCAGGGCCTCCTTCCTCAAATGGCAAAATGGAGCTAATGTGAAAGCTCACCCTTCACCACACACGGGTGCAGAGTGAGGACCGGGCCCCACTGTGGCTGTGAAAATGTGTGTCAGCCTGGTGTGGGCCCCTGTCGGACAAGGTCCGAGTTGGCCAAGGAGCTGTCAGGTCACGCAGGGACCCGGGCTCTAGCACTCATCTCTGGCGACTCTCGGCCTCCCCCCGTCAGCCCCTGCCTGGTTCCCCTCCCTGCCCACCCCCCAGCCCAGTCACCCACACTCTCCCCACAGACCCCAAGCCCATCTGAGTCTAGAGGGATGTTAGGCCTCACTGAATGCAACATCTTCACCCTTATTTTCAGACAAGCACCTTCCAGACCAACCTATCCTCTGAAGATGGGCACTCGGGGAAAAGGCGCACACGGAACCTGCTCGTCTGTCCCGCTGTGTCCCCAGGGGGGTCTCTCTGGAAGTACTGCAGTGAATTAATGCAGAAGGAATGAGGGAATCAGCAGGTCACCATTCTGCAAATTGCAAATGAAATAAGAAGCCCAGGCAACACACACTGGCAAGTGCCCATCACAGCAAGAGACAGGGGTACCTTCTAGGTCCCGATGGCAGCACACGGCACCCCTTGTAACCATACCAGCCACCCTGAGCCAGAACCTCATTTACAGGAGGCACAGGCCACCCTGAACCCAGGGATGCAATTAGCAAAGGTGGCTTCGGGAAGGCCAGGAGGACAAGCAGGTCTCTGAAACAAATATCTTTCAGTGGGAAAGGAGGACTGTTAGAGAGCCTTTTGGCCATACCGACCCAATGTGCCATGTGGGTCCTGGGTAGATCTGGATCCAACTGCAGAAAAACTTTTATGAGACTAGTGAGAAAATCTGAATAGTAACTACATCTCTCATGGTAAGAAATGATTGCTGATTATCAAAGGTATGATAATGGCAGTGTGATTACCTTTTTTAAAAAAATCCCCCTTCTTTAAAGGTGTATGCTGAAGTATTCACAGAGGAAACACAGGCCCGGGACGGGCTCTAGAACAAGCGTGTGCAGAGGCCAGAGGCCGGAGACGACACGTGACTGGCCGTCCTGGGTAATTACTGGGGCTGGGAGGTGGACCCACACGAGGCTCGGGAAATTATTCCCTCGACTTTGAATTTTTCCGTTTTAAACTTTCCAAAATAATTTTAAAAAATTAAGTTCCTACCTTTCAACTCATTCAATACTACTTCTTCGAAAACTCAGCCTACAGAAATAATCCACATGGGTGACAGAGCAAACACTCACTCTGACGTCCACATCATCACCCGTCCCGGAGATCGACACAAAGCAACTTGCAGGTCCACATCTACGCAGGAACAGCACGTGAAACCGGGCACTTCCGCTCGGGTGTGTGCCAGGTGAACAGGGAATGTGATGACTGACAAGTGAGAGCTTCTCAGCAAACCTGATAAAACGCCCACGAGCTGAAACTAGTTACTCATTGGCCCCCCTCCTTGGCCGACTAGAAGAATACAAGCTCAGTGCAGCTTCATTCACTGGTCCACCCTCAGCGTTAGCGCGGGGTCTAGCACGGGACAGGCACCGCGTCAGCACGTGCTGGCTGAGCACACTTAAATGCAAGCACATCACCCAAGTGGGCAGGCAAGACTTCCCGGGGCCCCACCACAAGCACGCCCTTGGGAGAAGGTGCACGCAAGCGCACAAACACCAGAGAAAATGGCAAAAATGAAATCACTGCTGCGCTGGCTGGATTCTGGGAGACCCTGCTCTCCCTGGAGCATGTAAGCCTCTGGTAATGCTGTAACATTGTCTCTATGACAACAAACAAGCCACAGCAGTCCTCACCCTTGCTGTGCAACCTCACCACGCAGATGGAGATTCACACACGTGCTTAGCCCGCCTTTCTGATCCGTAACAGAGAACTGACCTCCACATTCTTCCACCCTTCCCCACTGAGGGCCTGGAATAGCTTTATTGCTGGACAAAGCACAAACACCAAATTCTAGGAGTCGTGCTCTTAACTGCTTATTATTGAAGGGTAAGTTGACTGCTGGTGCTGGCAGGGGGCCAGGAAGGGGAAATGCATTGTCTGGGGGCGCTGGGGGCTGAGGGGCAGGAAGCCGAGTAGCCACGTGCTGTTTAGAGTTGTGGGATGGCTGTGGACTCCTGGGAGGAAAGCTTCAGACGGGCGATATGGGGACCAGACCCAGAATGTTCCAGGGCAAATGGAGCCGACGGAGGTAGAAAGTCCTGTCCCCTCCCGGCGCCTGGGCTCAAGTCCCCGCCCACCCAGAGGCTCTGGGGGTCCGACCAGACCGAGGTGCACCCCCTGCACGTACAGCACCCAGGCCTCCTTGCAGCAGAGAACTGTAGACCCCACCGCAGGCCACCTGGGGACTGTGGCGTGAAGCCAGAGGGCAGGGGTTTAAACAGACGGCACCACAGTGAGACACGGCCGCCGATTTCCAGGAGCTGGTCTGTCGGAGCGAAGGGGTGAGGGAAGCGGCTGCCTTTCTGGAGGCTCAGCAGGGCCCCCGCAGCCCACTAGGGCAACAGCGGGGAGACCGAGGGTCAAGGGCAACGTGGTCCGGGAGGGGAGCGGGGCTGCGAGTGAGACTCTGCCTCTCGTCCCTGCTCTGCCGCCAGCTCACGCGGACGGTGGGCAGCCCAGCCTCCCACTGCAGCCCCCACTGCTTACCCGTAGACGGGGGAATCAGATGCTGAGGCCCTTTCGCACTGGAATCTGAGTGTCTGCAGGGACATTCTGAAGCCAGGAGTGGCACAGGACGCCTGGCCCTACGGTGGATCCTCAGAGCCTCCCACTTGTCAAGCACTTACGGTGTTGTCAGCCGAGCCCCGTTCACACCTCCCCCGTGTGCTTCCCACGCACCGCCCCGCCAGGGGCCCGAGGCCAGCTGGCAGGAGGGGACACAGGGAGGCAGAGAGGCAGAAGATGCCCCGTCCAGCACCCACATCCGCGTTCCTTGGGCAGCAGGCTCCTTCCCATCTGCACGGGGCTTGGTGCTGGGCCGTGTGGACCATGATAGGGCCCATTCCAACGTCCACTCCAATCACATGTCACACAACGCAAAGAAACTGTGATTTTTCACATTTCAGAGATGCTGAACACACGCGCGCGTGCAGAGCTGGCCAGGGGCCTCGTCTAATCTGAGGGCAGCTGGGGCAGCTCAGAACCCCCCGACCTCAGGCAGGACACTGGCCCAGGCCAGGCGGACCAGGATGCGCAAGGTGACCTTGGAGGAGGCAGTCTGCTTTTCAAGCCAGAGAAACGGTCGTTAAAACTGTGATTCCCAAACGCAGGCCGGTGGGTGTGCAGATCCACAAGAATTCAAAAATACAAATCTTTTCAAGGACTCTCCTCTATCCTGAGACGATATCCCTTCTATTTTTTTGTTATTAAAAAAATCTTTCTTTTATGAAATACCAACCATATTAGATGGTAGTTAGATTTTTAGATTTCTGTTTCTTTCCTTCCTTGCTTGCTTTAAAATGGACGCATTTAGCAAAATTACATGTTGGCAACCCTAGAAAGGTCCTTCCCTTTTTAAAACTGGTCTGTGAAATCCCAACAACTTGGATTAAGGTTCCTTCTAGTTCTTTGTTCTATAACGCCACTTCCTGGAGGCTATGACATGATGACCTCTGAGATCTCAGATTGCTTAAAAACCTTAGGCCCAGAGCCATAAAACAGAATTCTGCTCCCTCCTTTCAAGTGGTGGCACAAGAATTAAGTGACAGCCTCAAAAAAGGGGCCTCCGATTGCCCCCACCCCAAGGCCAGGTCTCCCTCCTGCCCTGAGGCTGAGACAGCACAGGGGCCGAGAGTAAACCACAGTCACAGTAGAACCAACAAAGCCGCAGCAGAAGGGACAAAGCCGACAGACGGACTTCCTCCCAGACTGAGGCTGGGCTCACGGAGGAAAACAGGGCTTCACGGCCGGCCTGCCTGTCCCCCAAGGGGAACTTCTGCCTTGAGGCAGCCTTGGCTGAGACCCAAACCTGGGCCCGCAGAAACAAACCCCTGCTTCGATCTTAAGGCCTGCTGCCCCTGGTGGCCCTTCAGGGGGCTCTGGTCCCAAAGACCCCCAGCCCCAGGGGCCTGAGAAAAAAACAACGACTACTCAGACCACAAACTCCCAGCCTGGTTCGAAAGTGAATCGCTTCCTTCTTGCTAACCAAACCTCCCCATGTGCAGCCAGCACAACTTAACTTCCCTAAAAAGGCACTCGAGGGGAAGCCCGAAGGAAGAATGTGTGGACTGGGGGGAGGTTGGGGCAGTCACCCTGCAGGTGGGCCCCGTCTGAGGGGTCAGACTCTGACCGCAGGTCTGTCCAGGGCCCTGGCAGGGCTGTGGATGGAGGGTCGAGAGCAGAGGGGCTGCTGGAGGCGGCCCCAGCTGAGCGCGGTCAGGGCCCCCAGGAGAATCAGACCTGACCACTCCCCCACCCCTGCCCAGACTTTATTAGGGGATTGAGGGGGCCAGGGCAGGGCAGGGCTGGAGGCACCAAAGCCCCCACCCGTGGGACCCCTGGAATAAGAGCTAGCGCCAAGTGAGAGTGCCCCTCCCAAAAACCGCACATGGACTTTCGACCAGGTAGAACCCCCACACTCAGTTACCTGCAACTATTCCTGTTTCCTGGACGAGGCGACTGCAAACATGTTAATAACAGTCACTGTAACAATGACAGTGGCTGCAGAGGTGGTTAAGCACTGACAAAGTCTCGGCCAGTGGGGCCCCAGGGCAGCTGGGTCCTCCTGCCCTCCAGGCCCAGGGCTGGGGGTGGCAGGGGGACTGGGGTGCTGCCTGGAGCCTCGGCCATGGGAGACCCTCAGAGAGTGACGAGTGGAGACCGTTCTTCTCCCCTTCCCCACCCTGCCCTTCTAACAGAGCAGGTCTGATGCCACAGCCACAGGACACGCCTCCCAGCCTCCCCAGTCTGCCCCCTCAATTCCATCCCCAGTGTGGAGCCAGGGGAGGCCGCGGAGGAGTCTGCTCAGATCTCCGGGGGGCTGCCCAGCCCAGAGCAAGCTGCTGTGACTTTGCTGAATTGGATGGAACAAATCCTTTCAATAAAGGCCTCAAGGCCACAGGTTTCCCACTCAGCTCGCTGGGGCCACCTGGTGGCCATACTGGGGAGTGGCTCTGCCTCTTGCCCCTGCCCCTCCAGAGGCCCTGGGATGGGCTGAAGGACGCCCATCCTCCCACTACCGAGGCCGGCCTCTGGATGGGGGCGGCTGGCTGCGTGGGGAGCAGGCGAGAGCCCGCCACCGGCTCTGCCTCCTCCCTTCTCCTTAAAACACAGCGAGAGCAACCACCTCTAAACAGCCCCGACCACACCAGCCTTCCCTCCCACTGCCGACCCACCCACCAGACTCACCCCTGACAACTGACAAGACTGTGGGCATCAAACCACCTGCCCTGCCTCTAAGCTCGCTTTGCGCCTCCTGGCCTCCTCCCGCCTGACAGGCCTCCCTGGGCTCTCGGGGGTGTTCAAGACCAGCTCCTAGGAGCTCTCTGCTCTGCCCCGCTGTACCCTGCGGAGCTCAGATGGAGGGAGCTCTGGGAGTCGGGTGGAGAGGGGGCTCCCACAGAGGGGTGTGGGGCCTGTGGGTCTGGAGCAGGGCTAGGCATCCCTTTTATCTACTCGGGCCTCCTGCTGCGGGGAGAACTCGGCCTCAGCTCTGCCCAGCGGTGCCCTCTGGAAGCAGCTCAGCCAAGGCTCACTGCTGCCACCTGGTGACAACACACGAGACCATCGTGAGTGGGACCCCAAAGCAACTCAAAGGAGCCTGGGGATACAATCTAACTGCTGGCCCTGGAGAAAACACATCTATCTTCCAGAAGTTCAGCAAAGTGCATCTTCTAAAACTCCTCAACCACCGTTTCCCTCCCCACATTTGGCAGCTTCTTAATCTCTGCAAACTCCCCTCCCAACTGGCCTCTGGTCTCGGACCCAGTCTGACCCTAGATGTCCGGCTCTGCCTCCAGCCAGGCCCAGGAACCTTTTGCCCCAGTCAGGGTCTGACCCATGACCTTGAGCAAAGGCTGCCTGGTTCAGCCATTTCCTAGACGTGTGCCCAGCTGCAGGCTCGGCGGCGTGGGCTGGCCTGGGGCAGAACTCCTCTCTGCAGGGTCCACGGAAGCAGCCCGAGCAGCAGAGAACACAAGGCACACACTGCCCCTCTCAGCACCACGGAGCACTCACCCCTGCCCACCTGCTCCCTCGCTGCCCCTCTCACTCCAGCCCCCGCCTCTGCCCCTGCAGCCAGACAAAGTCACCAGGCAGGTCAGCAGGCTCCACACAGGGTCAGGGCAGCAAACACCAATGCCCAGCAGGTCAGGGGACCGGGCTGGGAAAGACCAGGCTGGGAGGGCCAAAGGTGACAGAGCAGGGAGAGCTGGGGACCAGCACAGATTTGAGGCACATTCTTTCCAGACAGACTAAAAATCCAGATTTTTTATATAAAATCTGAGCTGTTATGGAAACATTATTTTTATAATTTAATGAGTTACTCAAAAGCAAATTTTAACTGAGCAGACAAAAAAAAAGCCCATCTGGGGGCCAGTCCCCAGCCTGGGACAGCACACAACACACACGCATCCTGGGGTGACAGCCGGGACTCCACACGGCAGCATCAGCTGTTAAAACACTAAACTGCTCAGCTGCTGGCTCCTTTTTTTTTTTTTTGAGACAGAGTCTCACTTTCTTGCCCGGGCTAGAGTGAGTGCCGTGGCGTCAGCCTAGCTCACAGCAACCTCAAACTCCTGGGCTCAAGCAATCCTGCTGCCTCAGCCTCCCGAGTAGCTGGGACTACAGGCATTCGCCACCATGCCTGGCTAATTTTTTGTATATATATATTTTTAGATGGTCAATTAATTTGTTTCTATTTTTAGTAGAGACGAGGTCTCGCTCAGGCTGGTTTTGAACTCCCGACCTAGAGCAATCCACCCGCCTCGGCCTCCCAGAGTGCTAGGATTATAGGCGTGAGCCACCACGCCTGGCCTCACCTGCTGGTTCTTAAGCAGCTATTCCTCAAGACCAAACGGCCTCCACCCACCGACCTCCTGCCCAGAACCCCTGGGCCCCCAAGAATCTAAAACCTAGAGGGTTAACACCTGGCACCATGAGGGGGTTGGGTGTTCATTCTGGTTGCCCACATCTTTGGTCCCAGGGCCAAATACTTTGGAACAGCACCCCTGCCCACACTCCACCGTGCACTGCAGCAACAGGTGGGAGTGGCCGGGGCTGGGCAGGTGTCCATTTCAGGGATCACTGCCACTTTCAGAAGGTGGAAAAGGGACGGAGAGCCGATGAGGGGCCCACAGGACCCCAATCACCTGAAACCCACGCCAGCCACAACCCGGGCTGTGCACATCCTGAGGGCACCTGGGGTGGGACGGGGCGGGCTCACCTGGCGGTAGGTGCAGATGATGATCTCCCGCAGGTGGTAGTGCATGGGCGTCATGGTTTCGCTGACTGTGTCCAGCGCTGCGTCCACCTCCTTCTTCACGCGGTGCCCGTCGGGCAGCAACTGCACCACCGTCATCACCACCTGGGGCCAGGGATGAGCAGACACCGAACTGAGAGACGGTGGGAGCCTGCGACCCGGCACCAGGATCGGCCACACCAAAGGGCCACACGGGGCGAGGGCACAGGCCCTGACCAGAGCCCGGCCTGCTCCTCGGGTCCCAGGCTGGGGCCCACGAGGGGGCTTCCGGACATCTCTGAGGCTGGGGTTCCCAAGGTGCTCTTTATTTTCCTTTCATAATTCAGATTTGTGTACAGTTCTTAACGAGAGTGCTGACAAATCTAATAGCCACATATTGCAGTTCTTCTTTAGATACTCTAGTGACTTTCCAGCTTAAAACCTGGAGGCAACTTTCCTTGAAGAGGATACCAAGTACTAATGTCTTCAAATGCTGACAAGCTGTTGCAGGAGTCCCACCAAGCTACAATTCAGTACTCTAGACTCACGCTGCGTACTCAAACTCCAATCTGCCACAGCACATTAAGAAAGCCATCAGGAAAACCGGCCCACCTGGCCAAAGGGGTTACAGAGCACACGCAGTTCTGCCAGGGAGAGCACGGACAAGGAGTGGTTTCCTTTAGGAAAAAATTCTAATAAACAACATGGGAATAGAAGTGATTTTAATTGTTCAAGACATATTAAATGCATGACTGCGACTCTGAATTGCCATTTGGTATGCTTTGTGTTACAGGATATAAACATGGCCCCCCACACACCTGTGGAATGCTAAGCTGACTCAGAGGCTTGTTTTTTTAAGCCGCAGAAACCTTGCTTCAAACGAAACCTCATCCAGAACAAAGCTCTATAAAATGGATAGTTGTCACATACTAGGGCTGGTAGGGTGAGGAGCAGGTGCATGACAAGTCCATGCTGGGGTCCTCCTGGCCTCCCCTGACCCAAAGTGGCCCCCAGGCACTGTGGGGACGCCTGGCTCTGGGAAACCCAGCAAGGACACCACTCATCTGATATAAGTAAGCCCCCTTCACTCCTGGGAAAACTGAGGCCTAGGCAGGTCACCCTGGAGGACAGGGCGCTTCCCCCATCCCTCTGGCCCCACCCTCTGGGCGGTGCCTCCAAATCTGCCCACACTGCACCCCTCCACAGCCAGCACTGGCCCAGACCTCCGCCTCCTCTCACCCCTAACTGGTGTCCCAGCCTCCTTCCCTGTCCCTCCTCTCCCTGGTGGCCGGAGGTCTCATGAAAGTATAAATGTAATTCCCAGGCTCAGCCTCTTCACGGCTCCAAAAGTGGACCCAGGTCTATGGCCCGGCCCCTGCCTCTCCAGCTTGGCCAGAACCCCTCCCCACAGCCCCCCACACACCTGCACTGTCCTTGCAGAGCCCTAAGTGGTCGGCTCTTTCAGCCTGGCACCTGCTGGGTACCCATCAACAGCTGCCCGGTGAATGAACGCACGAACACCTAACCTGACGCACTCTCCTCTCCCGCTCCAGCTGCCGAGTGCGAACAGGGAAAGGCTCTCCCTGCGTTTCTAAGCAAGGCCTGGCCCAGGGCGGCACAACCAGCAGGCACGGAGCCGCACCCAAGTGGGAGGAGAGAGCTCCTTAGTCTGGAAGGAACTAGTGGTGGGTTTGGCTCAGGCTGTGCCCAGGGGAGGGGGAGGAAGCTGCCCAGTCCACACCCCAAACCTGGGCTCTGGGCTGGTCCCCAGGAGGGTGCAGGGGACTCTGTCCCCTGGGGGGCTCCTCGGCAGAGGGCTCCAGCTTTGGGCAGGAAACCCGACTCTTGGCCTCTCTTCTGAAGCTGCTCCTCCCCTGAATTCTTTATCTCTGGCTGTCACCACCACAAAGCCAGAAACCCAAGGTCATCCTAGGTGCCCTCCTTGCCCCACACCCAGTGACCCCCAAGACCTACCAATTGGGACTAGGTTGCTCCTGCCCACCCCGCAGCCCCCTCACTCAGCCCTGCCTCTCCCCTCCTTCCCGGCCCCCCACTCCATGCACCCCTCCCACAACTGCCGGCCAGAGCCCCCACACTGAAAGTCCCATCGTGACCTCTGCTGCCTCCTTGCTGGCCTTAAGGCCAAGGTCAAACATAGTGTGGCCCTCCAGGGTCTTCACAATCAGGGCCACCCCTCAGCCTTACACAGTTCCTGCCCTTCCAGAATCTGATCTCTGCCCACTTTGCACACCTGATCTCTGCCCACTTCCCTCCTCACCAGGCTCACTTGCTCATCTTTCCAAAAGGTGCTCAAATATCACCTCCTCCAGGAAGCCCTCTTAGGCTCCCACTGCCACACCCTGAGCCCTCAGCCCTGATGCCTGCTCTGGGCCTCTCCATGCTCTAGAATGCTCCCCACAACCGTGGGCCCAGTAAATGCCAAATCAACTGCAAAGGAAGCTGCTCCAGACACAGGACAATCTGCGGGTGAGTGGGGACAGGATACAGGAGTGTCTTCAGGTCACATGATGTAACTCTGGAACACAGGCTGTGAGGTCCACAGCCATTTCTCTGCTGAGGCTGTCGGGTAATGGGGCTCCCTGTGCCTCAGTTTTCTCATCTACAAACTGGGAGCAGTAAGGGCACCTACCCCTCCAGGACTGTCAAGCGGGGAAAGGGCGTGCACACAAACCTCCTAGCACAGGGGCTGGTGGGGAAGGGCAGTGCTAACTACCACATCCGAGGGATAGATGTGAAGACTAAGAATTCAGCGGGAAAATAAGCCCCTGTATATACAAGCAAATAGTGTTCAACAAGGGTGCGGAGATGATTCACTGGGGAGAGGACAGTCTCTTCAACAAACAGTGCTGGGAAAACAGTATCCACATGCAAAAGAACAGGGCTGGACACTTGCCTTACGCCATCTACAAAAATGAACTCAAAATGGATCAGAGACCGAAACATAAGAGGTAAAACTATAAAAGTCGTAAGATAAAACGCGAGGGAAAAGCTTCATGACTTCAGACTTGGTGATGATGTCTTGGATATAACACCGAGGCACAGGCAACAAAAGGAAAAAACAGACAAACTGGATTTCAGCCAAATTGAAAACCTGTGCAACAAAGGACACGCTCATAAGCCCCATACTCCTTGTTATAATGCTGGGCACTTTAGGCCTCAGGAGACAGAATCTGACTCCTCCTGTACCCCCATCACCTGCCCAAGGCAGGACTCTAATCTGACTGTGGGTCCAAGGACCCTCACTCCAGACAGGGTCCTGCCTCATAGCCTAGAGGAAGGAATACTGCACAGAGAAGCCACAAGGAATCTCAACAGTCTTTGCTGGGTTTAGGCTGTGTGCTTTTTGTCCAATCACATTTATCCACGGTTGTCATGACGCCTCCATAAAAACCCAAGAGGACTGGGTTCGGAGAGCTCCCAGACAGCCGAACGCGAGGAGGTTCCTGGAGAGTGCTGAGCCCTGGGAGGGCATGGAAGCTCCGTGTCCCTTCCCCCATACCTTGTACCACGCATCTTTTCATCTGTATCCTTTGTAATATCCCTCGACATAAACCAGTAAACATGTTTCCCTGAGTTCTGTGAGCCGCTCTAGCAATTTCATCAAACCCAAAGAGGGGGGTTGTGGAATCCCCAATCTATGGCTGCTCTGTCAGAAGTTCTGGAGGCCAGGACTTGCAACTGGTGTCTAAAGGGCAGGGGACAGTCTGGGGGACTGAGCCCTCAACCTGTGGGATCTGACACTATCTCCATGTAGACAGTACCTTACTTAAATTACAGGACACCCAGCTAGTGTCTGCTGCTCAGTGTTTGGGGGAAACCACCCCACGTTTGGTCACATAAGTCTTTTTCTGCATTCACGATCGTCCATGTTGGCGTGAGGGCAGAGGAAGGGCATGCTTTTAGTGTTTTTCCTAAACAACAGCCAACCCATAAAACAGGAGAAAATATTCGCAAATCACATGTAAGTGATTAATTTCCAGAATATATAAAGAATTCCTAAAACTCAACAACAAAAAAAAACAACCAATTCAAAAATGGGCAAAGGACGTGAATAGGCATTTCTTCCAAAAGGATATGCAAATGGCCAATAAACACATGAGAAGATATTCAACATCACTCGTCATTAGGGAAATGCAACTCAAAACCAGAATGAGATACCAACTCATACCCATCAAGACGGCTGTTGTCAAAAAACCAGAAATCAGGCCGGGCGCGGTGGCTCACGCCTGTAATCCTAGCACTCTGGGAGGCTGAGGTGGGCCGATTGCTCGAGGTCAGGAGTTCGAAACCAGCCTGAGCAAGAGCGAGACCCCGTCTCTACTATAAATAGAAAGAAATTAATTGCCCAACTAATATATATAGAAAAAATTCGCCGGGCATGGTGGCGCATGCCTGTAGTCCCAGCTACTTGGGAGGCTGAGGCAGCAGGATTGCTTGAGCCCAGGAGTTTGAGGTTGCTGTGAGCTAGGCTGACGCCACGGCACTCACTCTAGCCTGGGCAACAAAGCGAGACTGTGCCTCAAAAGAAAAAAAAAAAAAACCAGAAATCAGGTGTTGGTGAGGATGTGGAAAAACTAGAACCTTGTGCGCTACTGCTGGGAGTGGAGTGGAGAATAGTGCAGCTGCTCTAGAAAACAGTATGGCAATATCTCAAAAAGTAAACAGAATTACCATATGACCCAGCAATTCCACTTCCAGGGCACACCCAAAAGAACTCAAGCAGGGGCTTGAACAGATACTCGCACACCTGTGTTCACAGTAGCACTATTCACAAAAGCTAGGAGGTGGAAGCAACCCACGTGTCTATCAACAGATGAAAGGACAAACAAAATATGGTATATCCACATGCTGGAATATGATTCAGCCTTAAAAAAGGAAAGAAATCCTGATACATGGTACAACATGGATCAGCCTTGAGGACGTTATGCTCAGGGAAATGAGCCAGTGACAAAAAGACAAATGCCGTGTGGTTCCACTTACATGAGGTTCCTAGAGTGTTCCAATCCAGAGACAGAAAGGAGAATGGTGGTCGCCAGGGGTCGGGGGAGGGGGTGGGGAGTTCGTGTTTAATGGGGACAGAGTTTCTGTTTTGCAAGACGACAGAAGTTAGATGGGTGGTGGGATGGTAAATGTATTGTATACTTAATGCCACTGAAATGCATGGTTAAAATGGCAAATTTTGTTATATACCTTCTACCACAATAAAAAAAAGAAAAGAAGCAGAGGATATGCTGGAAGAAGGAAAGAGAAGAGGCCCGAGAGAAGGAAGAGCATTTGCAAAGGCCCGGGGGCTGCAAGGGCCCCGCACGTCTGAGGAACTGCCCGCTGGCCAGGGTGGCAGGACGGCAGCAGGAGCAGGGCATGGGCACGCGGTGAAGGTGGCCAGGGAGGGGGAGGCAGGAGCTGACCATGCCACCGGCTGCGGGACGACCACATGCCAACTCTTAGGGGACACTGCCACCTACTCAGGGGATGTCTGAGAAGATGACCTGCGGCACGGCAGGCACGACACGTGAATGGCTGAATCTGGAACTGCCCATCCAGTGCTCTGAGACGGGGAATGGGCAGGGCAGAGCGCGCTGGGGCCCCGCACCAAGGTCACCAACCACAGCCGGCTCCACGTGCCTGGGAGGCTGTCACCAACATGACTCGGACGGTGGCCAGTGACCTCCCCAGGGCACACAGCAGCCCTGCAGCAGGGCCAGGCGGGAGGGGGGTCCAGCCCCATCTCCATTGGCCACGTGCCAGGGCCCCCGAGCCAAGCTGCCCCGTGCCTCTGCTGGCTCATCTGTGATATGGGAACAGGGGAGCACTGACATGATGTGGAGGAAGGGGTGACAGAGCTGGGAAGAGGCTGAGGGCCCCCAGACCTGCTAGTGGGACTCCTCTTCCTCTTCCTCCCCTCCCTCTGCTACCCCAGGGCCCCCCAGGCAGTGCTCACCTGAAACTCGCCTTTCGTGAACTTGGCGTCAGGCACGCTCACGAGCTCCTCCTCGCCCACCTCGGGGAAGCCCTGGGGGAGGACAGCTGCTGGGACGGGAGCACCTTCCCCAGGCTGCACCCCACACACCAGCAGCTCCTTGCGGGGGGGGGTGGACACAGGACCGGCAGAAGGGTACTGGGGACCACATCAGGCTGTCTCTGACCCCCACACCTACCCGTCACATGTCCCCAGGGCTTGAGTGCCCACCCGCGCTCACGTGACAGGCCACACGTACTCGCATGTGCCAGAAGGCCAGTACAGCCACCACCATGGCGGTCGTGGTCCGGCCCTGGCCGCTGAGGCAGCTGAACACGATACCGGTGCCCGGCTCCTTGGTGAGGGCAGCCCGCAGGGCCTCCAGCAGCCGGTCAAAGTCCTGGGTGGGGACCAAGGTCCGAGTCAGTGGGTGCCTCCAAGAGGCTCCATCCAAATGGCAGCCCAGTGGCTGCGCCAGGCTCACAAGCCCTCGTGCACGCACGCGACTCACCGAGGCACACGTGGCACCACATGCGTGTCAACAGCCACACCCCGTGTAAGGTGGCAATCCGTCACCCCACACTGGTGTGTGAGTAGACACGGCATGCGCCTGGCGCTTGACTGGCCCACCCTCACCAGGCAGGACACGCACATGTGTGTGCCTCCATGTGCCATGCCCCAGGCCGCACAAGGAGCCCTGGCCTTGCCGCCCACCTGAGCCAGACCAGCCCCGGCCCCTGCAGCACACGCCACCAGGGTCACATGCTGCAGGCGGTGCGACCCGCAGAGCAGAGCGAGGGAACACGAGCCCACTCTCCACAATCGCACGGCATGCGGGACCCACAGCTGCGTCCACAAACCTTCAGACACACAACACACAGACACCCACAGGGACACACACATCCCGAACCCACTGACACCGTGTGCAGACACCCTCAGAGCCACACACAGCATTCCATCCCACCCTCCTCCACAAACCCACGCCACACACGCCCTCCCCTAAAGACACACGCCCCCGGTAAGGACAAACTCCATAGACACATGCACCGTGCACACACACACACACACACTCCAAGACGGCACCACACGCTCCACACACACTCCCAAGACACATACCACGAATGCCACGGACATGCCCATCCGCAACACACACACAACACGTAAACATGTGCACACGCACACGCGCACATGCATACACACATACACTCCCAAGACACACACCATGAACGCCACGGACATGCCCATCCACAACACACACAACACATAAGCGCACGGGCACACATGCACACACGCACACACACAAAGCTTGGAAGGACGTGGACAAAGCCCTCGGGACAAATCTGAAAACCTCGCCAGACAAGCCGCAGGCCCCACAGGAGCTGGGTGGTTTCCCTCCCTACACCAGGGCCAGAGTGGAGGCACCGTCCATCCTTCCCGAGAGGCCGTGCCCCGCCCGCCCCTCACCTGCTCTCGGGGGGCGCAGAAGTCTGGCACGGGGACGCGGTGGTAGGTGAGGCCGGGGCAGGCCCCGCGGTGCTGGCTGAAGACCTCCTGCGTGGTGAGGCAGGTCTGGAACCTGCGGGCCGGCGGGCCCTCCGAGCACGGGGCAGGCACGCTCAGGTGGGCCTTCAGCTGGGCCTCCAGGGCCTGGGGAAGGGCAGGCCAGAGGGCACCGGCCACTGAGGCAGCCCGCGGGCCAGTCCTGCTACGGCCAGGACCAGCCCTGGCTTCCAGGCCATCCCCGAGCCCCCAGAGCCTCGGGGGTCACCACTGCCCCCAGGGCCAGGGAGGAGACCCGAATCAGCCACTCCCTGAGACTGCGCCTCCCGGGGCCTCAGTTTCTCCCCGTGTACGGTAGGAGCGTGGGACACTCTGAAGACCCTCCCAGGCCAGTTCCCCAGGAGGCCTCCAAGGCAGGGGTGTAGAGAGGCCAGAGGCCTCACCTCCAGCTGGTCGGGGGCCACGGGGGGCCCGGGCCGCCACAGGCTGTGGGTGCGCCCGTCACATTCGAGCACGGCCTCCTCCCTCAGGTTGACCCAGACGACCCGCCGCAGCTTCCTCTTGGCGTCGGTCAGGTAGGCCAGGATGCTCCCCAGGGCCTGGGCGGACGGGACGGCCGTCAGTGACAGGGCTCGGCCCTCTCCTCCCGGACCCACAAGTGCACCCGGGCCCCGAGGAAGGTCACCTTGGCGCTGGGCTGGGCCATGCCGTAGATGGGCATGCGGGGCACCCGCCGGAAGTTGGCCACGTCCATCTCTCTGACGGTGCTGAGCGCGTCCGGGGAGGTAAGATCGTCCGCCGCCTGTGGGGAGAGCACCGAGCCTGGGTCCCACAGCAGCCGCCTGCCGCCACAGAGAGGTCAGGACCCGGCCCATGGCGGGCAGAGGAGGGGCAGAGCCAGCACTTTACAGTTTGCAAAGCACGTCTGCACACCTGGAGCTTCACCAGCACCCTGGCAGGGATCAGAGTGACGGTGCCCACTCTCAGGTGAGGAAACTGAGGCACAGAGACAAGAAGCTGGTGACAAAGGTGACAGAACCCACACCTCCTGGCACCCTGCCCAAAGCCCTTGGGTTTGAGATGAGAATAAGGTGCTAGAACAGTGGCCAGAGCTGCAAATGCTTCTTGGGAACCAAGAATGACCCCATTCTGCTCACAGGGGCCTCCTGCGAGGGCAGTGCTCTGCCCAGCCCCAGAGACCAAGTGTCCGGGGCCCCAGGGCCAGTCCGCCCATCCCCATGTCCCAGACAGCCAGCCACACTCACCAGGGAGCCCTTGGCGATGAGGTCCCCGGGGGCCATGGGGCCCACTGAGCTCAGCGTCACAGGCAGGCGGTACAGCTCGGGGTGGACACACAGCCAGCGGCTGAAACTGAGGGCAAAGGCCAGCGGGTACTGCAGCCCGAGGCAGAGAGAGACGGGGGTTCAGGGGCACAGGGCCACCTGATGCTGCCTGCCCGCCCCGTGGTCGGGGGGAACCCCAGGAGACACCCAGCATGGCCCAGGGCAGGGACGAGGGGTTGGGGGAGAGCAGACCAGGACGGCAGATGCTCTGGCTATGGGTGAAGAGGCTGGGCCCAGGGGGGCAGGTGTGGCCTCCCCGCACCTGGCCTGCTCAGAGACCACCCTCTATCTGAGTCTCTTCTTGCCTTCCCCCAATTCTCCTCCCGGCTCTCGGGGGTCCCACTCCACAGCAAGCCAGTCAACGTGGTGGGGAGGGGTGGGAGGGCCCTAGGAGGAGCCTGGGAGGAGGGGGCGCAGGTCTGCTCCTCCCCACCGCACCTGCTCATGGAGATAGTAGTTAAACAGGATCAGGTAGAAGTATCGCTCTAGGCTCAACAGCGCCCTCTGCCGGACACTGTGCTGGCTGCCACTTCCCTGAGAGGAGGTGCGGGGAGAGAGGACAGGTGTTAAAGACGGGGCTCCCCAGGCTGCCCTGTCCCCATCCCCTGAAGGCCAGGTGTCAAGCCTCAGAAGCCAGTCTCCTCCTCTCCTTCATAACACAAGTCTGCCAGGCTGGAAAGTCCTTCCAAGTGTCTAACCTATTGCATTTGCTGCGGTTAATCCGTGGTGCAGGCAGACCTGCTGGTGACCCCACCAGGCTCCTGGGTTCTCTGTGCAGGGAGCCTCCCCAAGAAGGCTCCCAGCCTGGGGATGGGCCGGGCTCCCTCGCTTTGCTCCAGTGACTCCTACCGTGTCAGGACTACCTTGATGAAGCAAGCGTGAGAACACCCATTCCCTGAGCCAGGGGCCTGCCCTTAAGAACTGGAACCTCCCACAAGAAAACAAGAGGGTGCAGTGCACACCTTCTAAGGCAGGTGTCCTCAAACTATGGCCTGAGGGCCACATGCCACCCACCTAGGACATTTATCCAGCCCGCCGGGGGTTTTTGCCGCCGTTGCCTGTCCTGCTTAGCAGCCGACTCATCCCGGGCCCACAGTGCGCACTCTCCAACGGTCTGAGGGACAGTGAACTGGCCCCCTGCTTAAAAAGTTTGAGGACCCCTGTTCTAGGGGATGGACATGCTTGAAGTTCTGACTCTGGTGGGCGAGGGCAATATACATAACCTAAACATTTGTACCCCCATAATATGCTGAAATAATGAATGAATGAATGAATGAACAAACGAACGAAAACAAAAAGGCTCTCATAATAGTGCTCTGGGGGTCCGTTATCAATACCCCTAATTTACAGAGGGGAAATGGAGGTTCAGAGAACTGAAGTGACTTCCTCAAAGTCACACAGCTGGGGGCAAACAAAGCTGGGTCCCTCAACTTTCCTAACCCCAGCCCGGCCCCTCCGCACAGTGGGCTGTCAGAGAGACCCCTCGGATCTCAGGTGCTCCTGCGGGGTCAGGACTCTTTGGAGGGCGAGTGAGATGCATACGGGGCCTAAAGAAGGGTCATACCCTTTTATGACATTTAATCCCATCCTCAGGAATCTTGACCAGGGGTCGGCAACCCTTTTCTATAAAGGGCCGGTTAGTAAACGTTCTACGTTTGCAGGCTACACAGTCTCTGTTGCCACCACTCAGCTACGCCGTTGCCGTGTAGGAGCCGTTGCAGATGGTACTTAAGTGAATGGGACGACTGTGCTCTGATCAATCTTATTGACAGAAACAGGCGGCGGGCTGGACTTGGTGCAGGAGCTATAGTTTGCTGACCCCTAACCTAGACGAAGGGGAAAGAATCTTGGATACACAAAAGCCTTCATTGTCAAGAAGGTGCTCAATGCAGAAGTATTTACCCTGACGAGGAACTGGAAGCAACTCAGTTGTCCAAGAAGAGGGGGTTGTTTAGTGAATCACAACAGGTGACACTGCAGGGACACCTGCTCTGCGTCAGGCCCCCTTCTACGTGTTCTACCTTATCTCACCTAACCACCCCCACCCCCAGTGACCCTATGAGGTAGTTAGTATTACTGGCCCCATTTTACAAATGGGAAAATGAAGGCACAGGGTGGTTGAGCAGGTTGCCAAGTCCACACACCTGCAAGGGGCACAACGAGCACCACAACCCACTCCCGTCCGGCCGGTGGTGGCTGAACTGTGCCAAGGGTGTGAGGTACACAGCCACTGGAAATCTCAGTGACAAAAACCAGGTATTGGCATGGGAAAGGCTCATGCTATAAAGTGAAACTGAACAAGCAGGGTACAAACCACGGGCTAGAGCAACCTACACGAGGAAATCATGAACATAAATAATGAAAGAAACCAGCCCCAAATGCTCACAACAGCTATGCTGGGATTACGGGTAATTTTTTTCCTTTCTTTAATTTCTCAATTTTCCATCATGGAATATTGTTTGTAAAAGACTTTTTTAAAAAAAATTTTTTTAAGCTCTTGAAATTCTTTTTGTTAAGCTTTTTGTTTGCTGAAAACAATACTAACATGATCACCTATAAAACAGAAAGATGCATGAGACAAGAGGTAACAGTGGAATTGTTTTGTGTGTGTGTGTGTGTGTGTTTTGGCGACAATCTTGCTCTGTCACCCTGGTTAGAGTGCAGTGGCATCATCATAGCTCACTACAACCTCAAACTCCTGGGCTCAAGTGATCTTCCTACCTCAGCCTCCCAAGTAGCTGGAACTACAGGCATGTGCGCCACTGCACCTGGCTAATTTTTCTATTATTTGTAGAAACCAGGTTTTGCTCTTATTCAGGCTGGTCTCGAACTCCTAACCTCAAGCAATCCTCCCGCCTGGGCCTCCCAGAGTGCTAGGATTACAGGCGTGAGCCACCGCTCACGGCCCAAAAGATATACATAATTTTAAATCTCTTAAAGGTGGCGGCGGCTCTGCAGGCTTTAGACTCTTTCCACGCACTGTGTGCAAACACTGTCAAGCCCGGCTCCTCTCCCAGGTCACGGGGACAGGGTCTGCCGAGGGCCCCGAGCCCATCATTTTTCCAGAGCAGCAGCTGGACCATGCCCTGCGCTTCCCAAAGGAACAGCAGGAGCTTATTTGTGGGGGAGTCGTGAGTGGTCTGGGAAGTGTCTGAGCCCAGAGGCCCTTGGCCAGCAGCCCCTTCCTCCATCCTGTTTATTCCGCAGCTGAGGGGCCTGGTCAGGGAAAGTAAACTTCCCCTCTTCCCTGTCCCCTTGTCTTCTCGTGGGAGAAGCAGAAGC
This sequence comes from Mirza zaza, assembly GCA_008750895.1. Taxonomy (NCBI): domain Eukaryota; kingdom Metazoa; phylum Chordata; class Mammalia; order Primates; family Cheirogaleidae; genus Mirza; species Mirza zaza. The sequence continues at coordinate 13,828 of VSMD01139227.1, read as the reverse complement.
CAGGAAAAGTCATGTGATAGAAACCAGCCAACAGGCCCCACGACATCAGGCCTCGGGGCTCCTCCCACACCTCACCTGGGCTGGGGTCCCCTGCCGGATGCCTTCCAGCTTCCTCTGGTTTTCCAAGACCACTCCTTTCAGGTCGTGCAGCTCTGCACAGGCAGTGACGGCTCTGTCCACCTGGTGGCAGGAAGCAGGGCAGGGGAGAGGAGGATGAGAGCGGGCAGCGGGGACAAGGGAAGACCTCGGGAGGGAAAGGGGAAAAGGGAGAGACGGAAGGGAGGATTGGCAAGGAAAAGGGGAAGACACCCCCCTAGTGAGAGGAGTGGCCATCCCTCCCTGCCCCTGCCCTAGCTCCTCGTCCACCCCCTCGCTCACCTCCTCCACCATCTTCCTTCCCTGGGGCACCGCTCGGAGAAAGCTCTCGATCACCTGGAACTGCTGCAAGGGCAGCGGTGTGGTCTGTGGGGGGGCGGCCCTGACAAGGCAGGGGTCAGGAGGTAAGCAGGGCTCCCGGCGGCCTCTGGGACGGCCACGCTGCCCACTCTCTCTGCGTATGGCCAACAGGAGGCACCAGGCTCCTTCTGAACCATGTTGGGAGAAACAAGGGACATTTCCCTAACCAGGGAAACTGAGGCCCGGAAAGGTCAAGTGACTCTCTCCAGGCCACCCAGCAAGCCTGTGGCAAATCAGGAAACGAACCCAGATGCCCAATTTCTAGCTCTGGGCTCCTGGACGAGTCCCGATCATTCCCAGGGCAGCCTATTCCCTCCTCTCCTCAGTCCCACGGCCCCTTGGGACACTGGTCCCAGGCCACTCACTTTGGCTGTGAGGTGGTCCCACTGTGGTGAAGCAGGATGAGGGTGGCCAGGACCATGCCCAGGTTGGTCCTGCACGTGCCCGCCTGGCCACTGAAGAGGAGGGCAGGGGGAGGCCCGCAGGCATCTCGGATCGGCAGTAGGCTAGGGGTCTCCTGGGGAAAGACCGTGAATATCAGGCAACAATGCGACCCAGAAACCCCGTGGCCGAGGACCCGGTCAGGAAAGGGGGTTCATGCCATCAGCCCTCCCCGGCCCCACGGTCAGGGCAGGGCGGGCTCAGCCTCTTCTCCCAAACCCACAGCTGATCCGCGCCCCACCCTCCCCAGGCCTGGGAGGAGTAAGCGGACGAGATAAGTGAGAGTTGCTCGGGGAGAGCACTGGCCCTGTATTTAACACCCTGTGAGATGCAGGTGACATAAGGTGACGTCCTGAAGGGGCTGGGACAGAAACCCCACCAGGACTTGGGAGATACCAGCTGAAGAGTCTACAAGGTAAGAACCTCTAGCCCCACCAAAGAACTGAGGACCTCGAGGTCTAGAGAAGTGAGGTGATTTGTCCAAGACCACACAGCAAGTGAGCAGCCCAGCCATGGCTGGAGTGCAGTCCTTGCAGTCGGGGCTGGATTGTCACCAGAGAAGGCACGGGTGCATGCCTGCACATACACACACAGAGACTCAGACGTGTACACACATGGCCCCCAGAGACACAGAGATAGATACACAGGGACATGTACACATACCCCACAGAGACACAGAGATACACAGAGACACATACATGTACACACACCCCAAGGAGACAGAGATATATACACACACAGAGACACAGACATGTACACACACGGCCCCCAGAAACACAGAGATACACACAGACACAGACATGTAGTCATACCCCATGGACACAGAGAGAGAGAGACACATACACATACTCAGAGACTTAGATACTAACACACGCCCCGACACTCCACAGAAGCCCCCCAACGCCCGAGGAAAGCCAGAGGCCACGTCCACCCTGAACCCCCCGTGGAGACGACTCTTGAGGCGCCTGACCCCACACCCACCTGTGCCCCCACTTACCCGGAGGATGCTGATAAAGGCATCAAACTGGGCTTCCAGGGGAGCGCCCTGCTCTGGCAGGGGCAGGCGGTGGTACCTGCCCGGGGAGGGGAGCGCCCATCAGGCAGGCGCCACCCTGGGGGTCCCCGCAGCCCTCACTGCCCAGCACAGGTCGGAAATGCCCCCACCTCGAGACAGAGGGGTGAGGGGAACCAGGCCCAACCTGCGGACGGTGACGCTGCGGCCCGGGCAGCGAGCAGGCGGGAGCACACCCCCAGCCGGCACGCGGGCCCGGCCGGCGGTACCTGTAGGTGGGCTGCAGGAAGAGGGGCCGCTTGAACACCTCCTCGGTCACGTGCACGTCGTCCTCGCCCCGGATGGCCACGGCACGGGGCTCCCCGCGCAGGCCCTCGGCGTTGTGGTACACGTGGTACGTGTTCTCGCTCAGCTGGGCGAAGTCGTGGATCTAGAAGGACGTGTGGGGTCAGAGGGCCACGACCTGAATTTCAGGTCCCTCCCTGGGCGTCCTGGCTGAGCTCTCGAGTGACTGGGCCACACAGAGGCCACAGACAGCCTTCTTCCCCTCCAAGAGGGAATGACGTGGCCAGAGGCACCCTCTCTGCCCGGCCTGGGTGGGAGTCTGAAGGGATCGGGGTGGCCAAGGGCCCGAGGGCAGCCACCCACGCACGGGCTGCCCAGGGCCCACACTGGACCAGGCAAGAGGGCTCTGCCCAGTGGGTGGCAGGAATTCGCTAAGTCCCCAGACTGGCAGCACAGGCTGAGGCTCGGGCAGCCGGGAGCTGGAGCCTGAGGGTAGGCAGGCACAGGAGGCCTGCGGGGAGGCAGGGATGGCCAGTCACCAGCGTGGCCTTGGTTCCTGCCCACGGGAGCCTCTGCAGCACCCAGACGCCCATGCTCTGTGTACACACTTCTGTGGTATGTCAACAGGCCTGTGCGGGGGAAGAGGAGGGGACAAAGGAATCCCGGAATAGACCAACACAGAAGCCCATCAAGAGGTGCGACTTGCCCACAGCCTCCCAGCTCAGGGAGGGCAAACTGCAGTCTCGGGCCTCCTGGTACAGGGCTCTTTTCACTGCACTGCACCCCTTTCTACGTTAGGATGCTGAGCACTGCGGAGAAAGGCAGGTGGGAAGGCAGAGGCGATGCGAGCTGGGAATAGGATGTCCTGTCTCTGCTGCCCGAGCCGGCCTTGCAGCCAGCCACTCCCCTGAGCGGGGCACGGAGGCTGGGGAGCGTGGCTATGACAGCACACGGGCAGCCCCCCGGGCGTGTCTGCAGTCTGGGCTGTAGGCTGCGGTCTCGGCTCAGCTGCCCAGGGCCCACCAAGACAGGGAGGCTGGCCTCACCTCCTTCCGGATGGCCAGCTCCAAACTCTCTGCCTGCACCCCGGCTCCGAGGCCCTGGAGGTTCTCGTGAAGGTTCTGCTTGTCTCGGGGTGAGTAGGACACGAAGTCCTCACCGGCCTGCAGGAACAGCACGGGCTCCTCCCGCACACAGAAGATGACGCACTCCTGCCGGGGCCCGAGGCGGGAGAAAGCCTGGTCACCGCTATCCCGCAAACCCCACCACGCTGCCCCACCCCAGGCTCCTCGAGGGCCCTAAGCCCCACACCATCCCTGCAACCCGAATCCTGCCCCAGAGGCAAAGCTCAGGCCAAATGCCACCTCCTCTTGATCCTCCCAGCCAGGGACCTCTCCCTGCTCCCTCCTCTCAGGGCCAGTCCTCCCTCTGAATCTCCCAGAGGTAATTCCTGTTTGCAGTAACACTATCGATGAAGGCAACTTTCCTCCCTTGATGGACACGGGCTCCTTGCAGGAGACTCATGTCCTGGTCATTTTCATGTGCCCACAATTCCTGGCACGGAGCCCTGGCCAAATCAGGTGCTTGACAGATACCAGCTGAAGAAACAAACGCCGTGACCACCGCCTTACAATCACTCAGTCACTGAGCACCGTGCAGGCAGAGGGAGATGTGAGCAGGCTTCACCCTCCGGGAACTCATCATCAAGCTGGGAGGATGGACCTGCGCACGGCCAGCACCCCCACCTCACTCTGGTTCACTCGAGGCCTCCCCACCTTCACCCCAGGGCAGTTCAGACGCCGGCTGCCCCCTGAGGAGCCTGTAATCACAGCAGACCTCCAGCCTCTGTCCTGGAAAAATCCTGCCTCGACAGACATCGGGCAGACAAGAGTCACCGAAAGCAGACACATGGAGTCCAGCTTCCAGGTTAGGGTCTTGGAGCACCCCTCATGAGCTGGGTGACCTTGAACAAGTCCCTTAGCTTCTCTGGACCTCACCTTCCTCCTCTGTAAAATGGGAGACGAACTGGCCCTCCCTTATAGGGTTAACATGAGGAAATAAGTGTCAGCTGTGATCATCATTTGGCAAGCTCTCAAATTAAGAGCTGGCCCCTCTTGTCACCCTGTCACCTTCCTCACTTCCTCCAAGGCTCTCAGAATGGGGTGTATAAGGGGCTCTGACTTCAGGCTCCCATAACTCCCAACAATGACCATCCCGGCAGTCAAGGCTTGGCAGGGCCTGGCCTAGGCCACCACCCACAGTCCCCACAGCCAGGCATCTCCTGAGTCTCTAAGCTGCCCTTTCCAGGAGCCCCTTTTCCCAGATTTGGGGGGGCTAGCCCCTGCCTGGGAAGCGGCATGCTTACCTTGTATCCATCCTTCTGGAGTTTCTGGAGGACCCGCTTGAACCCTAGGAGGCTGGGTTGTCCCATGCCAAACACAGCGAGCCCGCCCCGCGCCTGCCGGAAGTTGGGGGCCCCACAGCTCCCCGTGGTGCCCAGCACGTCCATCTTCTCAGTAACATCCCGCACCAGGAAGTAGCGGCCCTGGCAAGGCAGAGCCACAGGAAGGTCACCAGATAGCTCAAAGGCATCCCCTACAGGCAGGGCTCGGTCCTGGGCTCCAGGCCACAGGGAATGGGGAAATGGGGGCAGGAGGAACATGGTCCTGCCTTCAAGCTGCCTGTGGCTCATGGAAAGAACAGACAAAATACACGCTCATCTGTGATCTGGGGAAGGGTGTCATAAAGCGCAGGGAAAGGAAAGACACCTCCTCCTTAGGGGGAATCGGAGAAGGCTTCCTGTAGGAGGTGGCATCTGAGCCAGGCCTTGAGGAATAAGCAGTGAAAGCCACTCCAGGGGCAAAGCTGGCTTTAGGGTAGGGCCTGCCAATCCCCAGAGGAAGGCACACATTTCTCACCCTCAGAGGGAGCACATGGAGAAGGGGTCTGAGCAGGAAGTCAGAGATGGGACACCAGGAATCAACCAGAGGACAACTGTGCTGGCCCCTCCCTAGGGCCCTGCCAGTTCTGCAGGTAGGCAGAGAAGGCGGGGGAGGGGGGAAGTAGAAGAGAGCAGGAGGGAGGGGAGGGAGGGAACCCATGGGAAAAGAGGGCAGGAAGGAGCAGGGGGAGGCTGGAAGGGTGGAACCTAACCTCACCTGCACCAGGTAGTGCTCAGGGGTGACATCCGAGAGCCGGCCCAGCGTGTAATGGGCCTTGAGCAGCTCATCATGGATCTGGAACTCCTCCTTGCAGTTGTACCTGCCGGGGGCAGAATGGAAACCAAGTCAAGCAACCTCTAAGTCAAGGTCCTCTCTACCCTCCCCAGAGCCCACAGCAGGGCCTCCCCACCCCCACCCAGTGGTTACACTTTGTGGCAGAGACTGTCCATTGTCCCCCAGTATCCACTCTCCCCTTCTTCCTCAGCAAGAGAGCCCCAAGACTGGGACACCCAGCTGAAGACTACATTTCCCAGCCTCCCTTGCAGCTACATATGGTCATGTGATTAAGTTCCAGCCAATGAGATGTGAGAAAAAGTGAGGTGGGCGAATTCTTGGCCATTCCTAGAGAAGGTGCCTTCTATTTTGCTTCTCTCCTTCCCCCTGGCTAAAATCCAGAAGTGATGGCAGAAGTAGAACATCTTGGACCATAGATGGGAGCCACATGTTGACGATGGAGCGACAAGAGAGAAGGAGCCTTGACCACCACGGAGCAGCCATGCCAGCCTGGACCAACTCCTGGATTCTCAAGTGAGAGACGAGCTTCTGTCCCAAATAAGGCATTGTCACTCTGCTACGGTGGCCTAACCTGCAGCCTAAGACACCGTCATCAGATGGCCCTCCATCAGATCGTGTCTGAGAACAACCCACGCTGCCAACCCCACAGCATGGTGCGGTGGCTCAGAGTATGGACTCTGGAGCACAAATCCCAGCTCCACTGCTTGGTAACTACAAGCTAGCTTTGGACAACTAGCTCGGTTTCCAGGAATTCCTACCTCCTATGACTATTCTGAGAGTTAGCACTATCCAGCCATGAATGAATGTTAAAGTGCTTCTCCCAGTGCCTGGGGCACAGTAAGCATTTATTAATATAATTATTATTACGAGCAGTGGTTCTACCTCCACAAAGACCTTTTTCAAACAAAACACACAGGTAAAAATCAAGATTTCTATAGATGCTACACCAGGTAAAGGTCCAAACGCTCAATCAAGATTTACTGTGCATTCAAGATACAAAAGCTGATTATAACAATGAATAAGACAGGCCTTTGGAGTCCACGACCTGGTGTTCAGTCCTCTTTATGAAAGGACTGCCTTTAGGAAAGGCAAAGAGGGTAGGGTAGAGTTGGGTGGAGAAGCACTGGCTGAGGAGTCAAGAGACCTGGGTTCCCACTCCAGCTGTGCCCACACGATCCATAGTGAGCAAATCCCTCTAGCTCCCTAAAACCCAGTTCACGTTGGAGCTAAAATGCATCAGAGCAGGGGTCAGCAATCCACTTGTGCAAATGACAGAGAGTAAACATTTGAGGCTTTGTGGGTAACACAGGCTCTGTTGCAACTAGTCAATCCTGCCGTTGAACCACGAAGCCCCCGTGGATAATATGTAAGTGAGTATAAGTGGCAATGTTCCAATAAAACTTTATTTACAACAACAGGTGATGGGCCAGATTTGGCCTGCAGGAATGTAGTTTGCTGATCCCTCGATTGGATGATTTCTGAAGTTCCCTTCAAACACTCTACAACCCAAGCAGTGCAAGAGGGAAAAGGACTTGCTCAAGGTCACAGAGCAAAGGAGAGGCAGAGCCAGGCCTGGGGCATGTGTCTCCAATGGCTCAATGCCCAAACCTACTTTTGTCATCTGTCAGTACAGAGACTACATACAAAGTCTCTTTTATGTAGCATCTCCTCTCCTCCCCTTATCACAGCACGGTAATTTATTATGATGGCAATTTTCTTGTAGGTCCCAAAGCTGGCAGGCAGGATTGATCATTCCCACCCCTCAGGTTTCCTTATACAAAAGGCCCCATCTGCTAGGCCTTGGCCACACTCCTACATGTGGAACCTATTTCATTCTTAGCTCATCGTGTCGTGCTTCCTGCAGCTTGGAAGAGCCAAAGGCAGGGGAGTGCAGTGGGCAGGTGCGATGGAAGGTACGAGGCTTCCCAACTCACCAGGAGACGAATCCAGTGTCCCTTCTGTCTTCCTGTCCCCCCAGTAGGGCTCCCCAACACCCGCTCCTTCATGTGAGCCCCAAGGGACAGACAGGTTTCAGGCCCCCTTGCTGGCCCTGATCCTCTGGACGCAAGCAGTGTGTCCAGGTGTCTCTCAAACATGCTGCCAGAACAAACCCTCAGCCTCCTCAGGGAACGTCCCCGAAGGGCCTAATTCAGAGAGGCAACTAGCAGTTTCCAGCTTTTCCGGCCCAAGGCCCTTAAATAGCCTGGTATTAACCTCAGTTTTGAGCCATAATTACCGGCTGTGAAAAAATAAAATCTAAATTTCGCCCATCTACATGTATAAACTTTTTATGAAAATGGCCAGGCGAAAAATTATTTTCAAACGGAGGAGTCCCTCCAGCCACTCCTCCTCCTCCTCCGTGCTCCCTGGTGGTGTGGATGCAGTAAGTAACATGGGCATGGAGACCCAGCTCTGCCACCCGCTGCTGTGTGACTCCAGACAAACCGCTAACCTCTCTGGGCCTCAGTGTCTTCACGGATGAAACTGAAAGCGGTCTGTAAGCGTTACATGACCTGTGCCACCCCACCCCTGAGCAGGTCCCCGGGGTTGTGTCTTCCAGGGACATGGGCACAGTCCCCCTGCCACTCACGTGATCACCACAGGGGCCACCTTGTTGGGGATGATGGACTTGGCCTTGCTGTTGTGGAAGCTTGCGGTCTGGAAGGAGTGGACGCTGAGCGAGTGCCGGCTGTCCATCGTGCCGCCGCCCTGGAGTCCCTCGAAGGAGCCGCCCGCCGAGACCGTCTGCTGGGCTGTGCTGGCTGTTGTACCCATAGTCCGCCGGCAGCCTCAGGACCCAAGACCTGCGGGCGAGAGGGCGTGCGGTGAAGGAAGGGGTGGGATAAGCCGTGGCAGGAAGGGACGTGGCCCACCCCTCCGCCCCACCATCCAGAGAGAGGCAGCTCGCTCTGCAGCGGGAGACAGAGCAGAATTGCCACCAACATTCTGGTGCTCAGAAAATCACACTCACTGGGCGCCTATTGACGTGCCCAGCCCTTTGCTGACGCTTTGGGGAGTTACAGACACAGAGACACACCCCTGGCCCCTTAGTTGACATTCCTTTGGTGAAAATAAGACAGGTAGGAAGGGGCTTATCACCCACAGCAGGTCAGGGCCCTGGGCTCTAAGTGACTGGTTCAGAGGTATAGACAGAGGCCAGGCTGGGAGAAGTGGGACATGCCACAGCCATCAGGAGCGGAGAACCTGGGCAGACAGCTGCAAGGCAGGCAGTCGGACGTGGACTTGAAGGATTTGGGTGGGACCAGGATGCAGGGGGACATCGTAGCCATGCATTACATAAAATGAGGCCAGGGAAGTCCAGACTAGGTGAGCGCTCAGCAGATCAGCCTCCAGAGAAAATACCAGGCCCTTGTGCTCAATCTCAACATCCTCGACAAGCAGCCTGGAGGGTGATCCAGCAATCCCTCCCGGAAGATCCTACAGATGCAAAAAGTGGGCTGTCATGCGCTGTGTTGACTGAGTGCTGTCTATAACAACAAAACTCTGGAAACCACCGCCAGCCCACATAATCTGCTGAATAAATTATGGGACATCTCTAAGGTGGAGCGCTAAACAGCGATGACGTGTCACACTGACTGATGTGGGAAGACACCTAGGCAATAGCGCACAGATGGAGTTGGGCTGCAAAGCAAGTACATGCTACGGCCCCACGTTAATGTGTGACAGTGGAGCAGAAGAGCCCGTGGGCACACACGTCAGGAGGCCACCGAGGTTGTCACCAAGTGATGAGGTTACAGGCAATTTTTAGTTTCCCCTTTTTCCTTATCTGCTTTTTCTGATTTTTCTCCTCTGAACACTGGGTAGTAGTTAAACTCTATTTAAAGCAAATAAGAAAGTGGCTGAGGAAGGGGCCAGGACACCTTTTAAGGCTGGTAGAGGGTGGGGACTGGGAATTCCACACAGGCAGAAGGCGACAGACGTGGGAGACAGAGGCTCACAGAACTTTCCGGGAGCTCAGTGGCCATTGGCCCCACACAGCACTGATGGTCTAGGACCGCAGTGTGAGAGAGCAACCTGCCCGGCCTGCCCCCACCCCTCCACTCTGCAGGAGCACGGGGACAGCAAGCAGTCCTCGGAACATGACAACTTTCCCAGTTGCCTTAGCTGGGCGTGAACCGCTCCCCATCGGAGGGGATTATCTGGTCCCGGCCACCCACACGCCCAGCCCATCCCGAGGCGTGGATGGTGGGGTCATGGGGGCCCTGAATCGGGGCTCTGCTCTCCTGGCCTCCCCCACACCATGCACTCAGGCCCAGTCCCCAGAGCAGCCTCCTGCCTGGGGACTCTCAAAGAGAACAAATGACCTCCGGACTCGCCCATCCCTCCCAGAACATCCCCAAACCACGGCCTGTCCTTCGGTCTGGAAGGAGCCCCCCTCTCCTGCCCAGCCTTGTCATCCTTGAAAACTCCCAGGAGCCTCGTGGCAGCTGTGTTAGCGCACACACTTCGTGTTTACCAGAGCCCCATCTCCAGGGCTCTGCACTCCATGTTGTTTCTCTCTCTCTCCCTTTTTTGTCAAAGGTGGAGGGAATGAGCCTCTACGTTCCCAAACAGAAAACAGGCGGCTCAGAGAGGGAGGGGGCTCCACAGTGGACACCGACCCCAGCCCGCAGCAGAGCCAGAACTTTCTCTCCACTTCACCAGCCCTGGCAAGCCCCAAACGGCGCTCACCCAAGTTTCCCAGACCCCTCCCGGCAGCCCGGGCTGAGCAGACATGTGTGGGAACAGCCTCTAGGACAGGGGCACAGGGCGGCTCTCCCGAGGGACAGAGGATGCACAGGACATGGGAAGGGCCTGCAGGAGGCCACAGCTGGCCACAGCTGCAGGCTAAGGCCAGGCCCTAGGGTCCATCCCAAGGGCTGGGCTGGACCTGACACCTCCGCCTGTCCTCCCCCGCCTGCCCCATGGCTCTGGCCACCCTCGCCTCTCATGGGCGCCACAGGCGATGACAGGCCCCAGCTGGTGCCCTGGGGCGCAGCCAGGAGACAATGCAGATGCGGACAGCTGCAGGTTACCGGGCAGAGCGAACAGCTGTGGGTAGGGGAACGACAGTGTCCTTTGAAAACTGAGCCTGTCCCCAAAATGTCCAGGGGAGGATGCAACCCTGGGGCCTGTCACTCTCTAACTCTCACTCTAAATCTCACTCGACCCAGCCAGAGAGCACCTTCATCCTCCTGGCCACAGGCTCTGGGACCCTGGGCAACTTCCTCCCCCCCGCTCTGGGCCTCAATGTCCACAGCCACAGAATGACAGTGAGGGATGGATGGTCTGAAAGTCCCCTCCAGCGTCAGGGGGACCTGGCTCCTAAGACTGGAGGTCCTAGTGGTCATACCCCTGCTGTCCACTAGCAGCGACAGTGGTCAGCACGGCAGGGGTGTGAGTGGGTCCCTAGTGCTCCACCCTGCTGGGAGGGCACCGGGGGTGGTGAATTGGGATGAGACGAGACTGTGAGACAAGGGACCCAGGAGCCTGCATGGTTTGTAAGCAGTTATGGCTTTATTTCCCCAACTTCTAACTTTCCTTCAACTGTGAGTGAAGGCCACCCCCTCTGGAGTGTCAGCAGAGCCATAAGGTGGTGCCCACAGAACTCACAGGCATCTTCACATCACATCGCAGTGGAATCTGGAAATGTCCTCTCACTTAACGCTCCTTTAAACAACAGTAGTTATCAGATCCACGGGGACCACAGGAGCCCACAGTCCCCTGTCCGCAGACACTGGGGTGACATAACTGGCCAACTTCAGGCATCTCTGCACCTGGTGCTCTTGGACCACTTCCACCGACTCCCACGGGTTCTCTGACTCAACAAGCTTGGAGTATTCTAGCAATCCTAGACAGAGCGTATCCTTGCCTTATGAAACCAGCCATGAAGAAGCTGTGACTCTATTTGCAAAGTGGGATTTGCAACACTTGGAACAATCAAAACGAAAAATCACAACCACTTGGGTGTCCACCATGCTGCACCTATGCCTTGCCCTCAAAGTCACTCCCCTGCTACGTGTTCCCATGGAAGCTGAGCAATGACAGCCTGGTCACCGAGGTGTCTTTTAAAAAGTAAAATTTAACCTCGATGTGCCTAATGGATTATCTTAGTAATGCAATAATAACGAAAGGGCCGGGCACAGTGGCTCACGCCTGTAATCCTAGCACTCTGGGAGGCCGCGGCGGGCGGATTGCTGGAGGTCAGGAGTTCAAAACCAGCCTGAGCAAGAGCAAGACCCCGTCTCTACTATAAATAGAAAGAAAATAATTGGCCAACTAATATATATAGAAAAAATTAGCCGGGCATGGTGGCGCATGCCTGTAGTCCCAGCTACTCGGGAGGCTGAGGCAGGAGGATTGCTTGAGCCCAGGAGTTTGAGGTTGCTGTGAGCTAGGCTGATGCCACGGCACTCACTCTAGCCTGGGCAACAAAGCGAGACTCTGTCTCAAAAACAAAATAAAATAAAACAATAACTAAGGATATATATTATCATTTCACCAATTTTTTTAAAAGTATGTTGATAATTCTCTCAAGGAAATATATTTCCTTTGTAATCCCATCTATTTCATTTTATGTATTTAAAAGCATTATTCTCAGCTGGGCGCAGTGGCTCATGCTTGTAATCCCAGAACTCTGCGAAGCTCAGGTGAGAGGATCGCTTGAGCCTAGGAGTTTGAGACCAGCCTGAGCAACATAGCAAGACCCACTCTCAATAAAAAAAAATTAGCTGGGCATGGTGTGCACCTGTAGTCCCAGCAACTCGGGAGGCTGAAGTGGGAGGATCAAAAATGAGCCCAGGAGGTCAAGATTACAGTGAGCTGTGATGACACCACTGCACTCCAGCCTGGACAACAGAGCATGACACTGTCTCAAAAAAAATAAATATAAAACAATTTATGTTGATTACACGTCAAAATAATAACTTTTTATTAATAATATACTAGGTTAAATAATATGTTATTAAAATTAGTCTTGCCCATTTCCCTGTACTTCTAGGGCAGCTATTTAAAATACCACACTTGGCTCCCTGTGGATGTCTATCAGACAGCACAGCTCTGAGTCCCAAGTCCTCAGGGACCCTGAGGGCACCCTTGGTCAGCTCGGGGTCTTCAGAGTCGAGGTCGGTGCCTGAGTGGGTAAGAACTCAATAAATACCTGCGAAAGGAATGGCGGAGCCCCAGGGAGTCAGTGTTTTCCTTCCCACTCAACAGAAAGAAAGGCAGGGGCTCGCAGGCACGGAGGCTCTCCGCCCTCACCTCTGGATGGGGACAGAGGTCCCACTGTGAAGCCCTGGCTCTGGGCCGGAGGCTGGCCGATCCCACTCCCGCCACGTACTAGCCCTGTGACCCTGGGCGCATGGCTTATCCTCCCTGAGCCTCGGTTTCCCAAACCGTAACCCAGGGACCACGAGTACCTCCCTGGTGGATTCTGCGAGGATCGCCCAAGTGAATGTGTGCAGAGCAACACCTGGACAGCCTCCTCAGCCGCCCTGACCTCCTCCCAGCCCTGCCGGGCCCCTCACCCCCCAGCCCCAGGCCGACCCTGGCCTGCTCTCCCAGCAACCGCAGGCTGCCGCAGACCGGGACCCCAGCTCAGATGCCACCTGCGAATGGCCGGGGGAGAAGGGGCTCAGCAGCACTCAGCTCTCACCAGCTTTCAGGACTCAAGAGGAGGGAGTGCCTGGTACCAAGGAGCAGGTCTCAGCCTTCTAAAAAAGGCGGCAGGGGAAGCTGTTCCCACCCCACACCCCTCTCACCTGGACTGCCCTCTCCTCCCACCCTCCCACATCCTACCCACCCTTGGAGGTCAAAGCCCAGCTCCTCCGGGAAGCCCTCCCTGACTACACACCCACCCCCACTTCTCAACTCCCACTGCCCTTTGACAGCATCACGAAATGGGTTGCTCCATTCCTTGGCCTTTCATGCTGCCCCTGGCAGGGGCCGTGCCTGGGTCCTTCCCGGCTCTGCTCGGGGAGCCTGGCTCAGGGGAGGGGCTGGACACACAACTGCTACCACAGCGAATCCACTCAAGAGGGCAGGCAGGGTAGGGTCTCTCCATCAGTTTACCTCCTACCCTCTGGCTACCGCCCAACCCTAGCACTCAACAAGAGGCACAAAAGACTGAGGATGTCTACTTAAACATTAACAGTTCCTACCCCTGAGCGGTGGGACAGAGTGTGGTATTTATTTTCTTCTTTTTTGTTTATTCATTGCTTCTAAATTTCCAACAATGAGCATGATTTTTATTTTTTAAGTATAGTTATTTGTACGAGTTTCGAAGTTGGGCAAAGGTCCCCACCACTCTCATCCCCGGACCCCCAGCTCCTCCAGCTCCAGGCCTTTGCTCCTGGCCCTGCACACAGGTGCCCTCTGCCCACCACAGCCCACCACTCCC
>VSMD01139225.1:0-20397 GCA_008750895.1 Mirza zaza | reverse complement strand
GGCATGTGGGGCAGGTGGGGCACGTGGGGCAGGTGGGGCACTGGGACAGGTGGGGCACGTGGGACAGGTGGGGCTCGTGGGGCAGGTGGGGCACTGGGACAGGTGGGGCACGTGGGACAGGTGGGGCTCGTGGGGCAGGTGGGGCACTGGGACAGGTGGGGCACATGGGGCAGGTGGGGCACTGGGACAGGTGGGGCACGTGGGGCAGGTGGGGCACGTGGGGCAGGTGGGGGGGGGGGGGCCTGGCCGGTGCCTTTCCTGTGTCCCCCACTTGATCGGCCCTGTTGGGCGCAGGTGGGGGGGCCTCCGTGGCTGCTGGCGTGGCGCACACCAAGACATGGAGCAGGCCGTGGGCACTGACCGGAATCAGCTTTGGGTAAGAAAAGGCTGTTTCCAGGAGAGTCTCTTCCCGTTGACTGTGGTTGTGCACTTGCGATTTTGGCTGGGGAACGTGGGCTGGGACCCCGCTCCAGAGAAAGATGCTGGGCTGAGGCGTGTGCTGGGACCAGGCTCTGGAGGGAGACGCTGGGCCGCGGCGTGTGCTGGGACCAGGCTCTGGAGGGAGACGCTGGGCCGCGGCGTGTGCTGGGACCAGGCTCTGGAGGGAGACGCTGGGCCGCGGCGTGTGCTGGGACCAGGCTCTGGAGGGAGACGCTGGGCCGCGGCGTGTGCTGGGACCAGGCTCTGGAGGGAGACGCTGGGCCGCGGCGTGGGCTGGGACCAGGCTCTGGAGGGAGATGCTGGGCCGCGGCGAGGGCCGGGGCGGGGAGGCGGGAGGCGTCACTGGACTTGGGACAGCGCTGGGTGGAGCCGTCTCTCTCCCAGCCTCCGACTGCGGCCTTCCCGCGTCCAGAGGGGGGCACAGAGGCTGTGTTTGAGGGCTTACTTGCCATTATTGTAATGGAACAGAAGAACACATACTTAGTTTTCAAGAATTGAGGAGCAGAAGCTAACTCTGGAAAACCCTGTCATTGTTAGGTTAAGGCATCGGGAGGTTGAAACCTGCGTGGGCCAGAGCGCTGGGTGACGGCTCTCAGCCCGCCGTCTGGGCTGTCCACCCCTGCAGGGCAGGGGCCACGGACCCGCACACGGCCCAGCCAATGGCTCCTTGGTGGCATCTCATAGCCAACCCCGCTCATGGAGGCTTGAAGCCGGCACCGCAGGTCAACTCGGGTTTCCTCTGGCCTGTGCTTCCCTCCCTCCCTCCCTCCGGAGGTGCCCGCCAGCCAGCAGGGACTGCAGCTTCTGCCCGGCCCGGTGTTCCCGCCTGGGCACGTGGCCCCGGACCTGCGGCGGAACCCCGGGCCCCGCCCAGACCTCCGCAGTCGGAAGCTGCGTTTCGCCTTGACCCCCGGAAGTTGCGTGTGCTCGCGTCCCAGGTGGAGTGGCACGGGCCTCGCCCGCGGCCCGACCTTCAGGCCGAGAAGCCTCGGACAGCCTGGCGTTTCTCTTTGCTCGTAACAACCTGGTGGAAAGGATTGAATCCTCCCCATTTTACAGACGAGAGCACAGTGGCCGGGAGAGGTCAGTCTCTCTCTCGACTCAGCGCTAAACATCGGGTGTGCCCGGCCGCTCCCCGCCCCCCAGCCCCTCTCGAGGCTCCAGCCTCGTGGAGCCCCCACGACGATGACCCAAGACCCTGGGGCACCACGGCTGTGGCGGTGAGTGAGCGGCTCCGGCAGCGACAGTGACACGGCGGCAAACCCCTGCAGAGCGTCCCACACTGCGTGCTCTCGTGACCTTGCTTGTCCCTCTCGGTGGCCACGTGAGGTCGCTGCCATTTACGACGACTCTGGGTGGGGTTAATAACTCGCCCAAGGCCGGGAAACCGCAGAGCAGGCCTGGGGGACGTCCCCCACTCTGCAGGGTCCCCTGGCGTCAGACCCACCGCAGGGCCCGGGTCCCCACTCCCCCGGGGTGGGGCGGCCCGTGAGGACAAGGACAGTGACCCAAATGGGGGGAAGGAGGAGGAAGGGAGAGTTCACGGGGAACGCCCAAAAGATTACTTGATGATCTCCTCAATGTGCACAGCCCGTCCTTCTACCTTAAATCCACGCTCATCCGTCCCTCTGTCCCCATGTTCAGCCGATGTCGGGGGCTCCTGGTGCCGGGTCGCATGCCGGGCGGGGCACACCCGGCCACCGGCCAGGCTCTCGGGCAGACGTGTGTGGTGGGGAACAGGGGGGAGCCCCTGGGGTTCAACTGGCGTGCGACAAGGGCCGCGTTCACTTCATTAGTGGCGACGGGAACTCCCGTGGGCCAAGCGAGCCGGGTTTCGCCCTCCCCGGTGACGTTCCTGGTGGTCGGTGGCCATGCGACAGAGTGGCGCTGGACGGAGCAGTCCAGGCTGCAGTGAGGCCCCATCTGGCCTATCGCTCCTGCTCCTGGCCGGCCCGTGGCCGGGGCTGCGCTGGGCTTTCCGGGGAGGCCGGGCCTCCCGGCTGGGAGTGACAGCAGGGCCAGCGAGCCAGTCTCGGGCCCCAGTCCTGCTGCCCTGTGGTTCTGGGGGTGACCCTGCCGCCGCGGCCCGTGGCTGCCACCGTGCTCTGAGGACCTGCGTGGGGCTCTGGCTCCCCGGGGAGTCTGCGGGCCGGCTCCCGGGCACCGATCTCCCCACAAAGGACAACGAGGCGATGCCTCGTCCGGGGACGTCTGTCTCAGCAGATCCGGGTCGGGCTGAGAGAGAGAGACTGCAGTCCCGGAGAGGCTGCAGGCAGCGTGACAGATCGAGCGCAGCAAATCACGGCTCGGGGACGTGCGTCCCTCGGAAGTGCGCGGAAGGTCTCACCAGGGACAGCGATGGCGGCTCTAGCGGGGCTGACGGGACTGCTCCTCTCCCAGGGCAGAGGTCAGGGGCCAGGGGTTGGAGAGCGCGAGCGATGAGGACGCCTGGGAGGGGCGAGGGTGAGCCTCCAGTCAGGGCCTCCTGGCGCTGCTCTTGTCCCCGTGCCCGGCTCCCCTTTCTCCTGGCTTCATCCGGCCGGCAGGGGCTCGCCTGGGGAGCCAGTGCACGCGAGGGACAGCCCAGGCCCGGCGCGTTTGGCTAGAGGAGGCAGCGGTCGGAGGGGAACACGGGACACACTGGCCTCCTCTCTGCCACACGTCGACGATGACAAATGCACAGGTGCATTCGCTACCTGCCAGGCCCTGTTCCACACAGCCAGCGCACATCCCAAGGGGCTAATGACGTCCCCGTGTCACAGCGGGGGAACAGAGAGGGACACACGGCTGCCCAGGGCCACACAGCAGCAGCAAGGGGGCCGGGGCTTCCTTCCTGTGTCCCAGCGGGGGAACAGAGAGGGTCACACGGCCGCCCAGGGCTGCACAGCAGCAGCGAGGGGGCCGGGACTTCCTTCCCGTGTCCCAGCAAGAGGCACAGATAGGGTCACATGGCCGCCCAGGGCCACACAGCAGCAACAAGGGGGCTGGGACTTCCATGCGGCAGCCGCGCACCGCCTTCCCAGCGTGAGCTGCCTGGGCGGAGCACATGCCCGTCCAGCTGAGTGACTCAGAGGGAGTGTCCCCAAACGTTGGGTGAATGGGTGGGTCCAGGTCCCACTGTGGAATCGGCTGTGTCTGGAGTGACGTTTGTGGAGACGGTGTTGGGACAACCCTGCCGGCAATCGTAGTTTCCAGTAACCGAGGGCTGCCCAGTGCAGATATTTTATGGAAAAGGCTTCGATTAATTTCCCAACAGCCCCGGGGCTGTATTCAATCACAGGCCTTTTACAGTTGAGGAAACTGAGGCTCAGAGAGGTCGATTTCCTTGCTCCAGGTTGCACAGCCGGGCGGCGGCAGACCTGGGGGTTGCGTCCGTCCGGCCGTGCAGTACGTTCCACACTGACCTCCCAGGGCCGAGTCGCTGCTGGAGGGGCCTTTTCTGGTCCTTGCCAGGACGCGTGTCACCAGGAGACAGGGTTTCAGGGGCGGGTCCAGCATCTGAGTGAAGGCAGACGTGGCGAGCTGCCTGCAGAGTGGCCGTGGGGGGCCACACCTGAGGGCCCGGGCCGCCTGTGACTGCCCTGACCTGTCAGTGTGGCGGCAGGAAGCTCACGAGAGACCTGGGCAGCCTCCTTTTGCCCCTGGGCGCACGCTGCCCTGCCAGCCGGTCCTGTCTGTCCGCCGGGCAGGCGCTGGGGAGCGGGGGCCGCGTGGGGGGAGGCGCTGGGGAGCGGGGGCCTCGTGGGGGGAGGCGCTGGGGAGCGGGGGCCTCGTGGGGGGAGGCGCTGGGGACCGGGGGGCCTCGTGGGGGGAGGCGCTGCGTGCCGGGCAGCCTCGCTCTAGCTCTGCCTGCAGGCTCCTGCCCCGGGTCACCATGGGAGCCCGCCTGGTTCCTGGCCCTCTGGGTGGAGAGCAACAGACCTGCACTGGGGAAGCTGGGCGGGTCGGGACGGGTGGGCGGAGGTGAGCAGCTGGGACCCCCGACTGTGCGTGGCTGCTGGGGGCGCACCCCAAGCATAGGCCAAACGGGGTCCATGGCCAAAAAAGAGTGACGGAAACCTGGGGGGAGCAGGACACACACCTCCTGGCGGCTGCCTCCCTGAACACCAAAGCATGGGGGAAGGAGAGAGTCCGCCTCCAGGGCAGTGTGTGTTTGTCACGGGAAGAGCAAAGCCAGGCTCTGCCCGCAGGAGGCTCCGGCCCCAGGCTGCGGGGGCTGGGAGAACGTGGACGCACGGCCCTGGGGGCGGGGAGACAAAGTGGAGGAAGAAGCTTGTTCTCATTCCTGTGTCACCCGCCCTCCCCAGGCTGGGAGGGGGCAGGTGACCTCTGTTCCCGTGGTTTCCGGTGTCCTACCCACGGAGCAGGCTCCTCCCCAGGCCGGGAGGGGATGGGTGACCTCTGTTCCCATGGTTTCCCGCGTCCTCCATGGCTCCTCCCCAGGCCGGGAGGGGACAGGTGAGCTCTGTTCCCATGGTTTCCCGCGTCCTCCCCAGGCCAGGAGGGGGAAGGTGACCTCTGTTCCCGTGGTTTCCCGCGTCCTCCCCACGGAGCAGGCTCCTCCACAGACAGCCCGGAGGGAAGGGAGGTCACATTCAGCCCCCCGGTGAGACAGAAATTGTGCCGGGAACTCTGTGTCACCCAGTTTGTTTGATTATTCCGGCAACTCCACGGGTGGGTATTTGTATCGACGTTTTTAGAGCTGAGGAAGGGGGACCTGAGCGTTTGCGTGCCTGCCCACGGGCGCGAGGGCACGCGCCAGCAAGGACGGCTGCACAGCAAATGCAGGTCCGCCTGGCGCCAAAGCCCACCCCGTGCGGAGGGCACTTTGTTCGTGGCTCCCAGTGTGACTTGGGGAGCCCCGTGCAGACCTCCACCGACTAGGCTGCACTCTGTGTTTCCAAGTTTCTGATAAACTCTGAACAGAAATGGGCTGTGTTTTGCCTTTTTCCTCCTGTCTGGCAGCACAGATCGGTAGTCGTGACGACGAGTCTGAGTTTGGATGGAGCAGGTGCGCGTGGTTACATCTCCTCGGGAAAGGGGGATGAACTTGGCCCTGAGTTAATGGGGTGCTGGTTCCACGTTTCCTCCTCCCCAGGGCCCATGCGGGGTCCAGTCCAGGCCACAGGCCATCGGGGGCCAGACCCAGGGTAGGAACCTTCAGTGAGTCTCTCTCCAGCCACAAGAAAATCTGATGTGTGCAAGCATGTGTGTGTGCATGCATATGCATGTTGCTGGTGTGTACCAGAGTGCATGTGTGTGCACATGTGCATGTATGTGCACGCACTGTGAGCTGATGTGTGCATATGCCTGTGTGTGCTGGCGTGCACATGTGTATGCTTCTGTGTGTGTGTGTGTGTGGGTGTGTGCTGGTGCCCACGTGTGTGTGTCAGGACCAAGGGGAAGAAGAAAGGCCCAGGCTGAGAGTGAACAGGGAAGGCTCCTGGCACAGGTAATTGTCGTTAAATGTCAGCCCTGCGTGTGTGATCTGGCCGCCTTCCCTGAAGGGACGGCTCTGCCACCTCTTCCTTTGTTCCCTCTGCGGCGCCAGCCACACAAGAAGCCCTGTGGTCCTCGGGGCCCCCCACGGCCGGGGCCTGTCCCCGTCTGGCCCCTGGTGAAGGAGCTGCACGGAGCCCACTCCCTTCCTGGGAGGTGCTGGAAGCGACTCTTGCTCTATTGCTGCTTCCCTTCTCTCCAGCCCTTGGAACCCCACGGGGTGTCCCCATGGGGACTCAGATGGTGACTTATCCTCGGGGCCGTCGCCAGGCGGGGTGTGACTGCTGCTGTCCTTGTTTACCCAGAAGAAAGCCGAGGCAGAACCCCGGGACCCTGGGTCGGGGAGGAGCGGCTTTACCCCGGCGAGCTCCAGGCCTTTCCCAGGGGGACGGCCGCCTCTCCTTGTTGGGGTGTACTCCAGGGGGGCGGGTGCACATGTGTGTGTGTGTGCGTGTGCGCTCGAGGGGCAGTGCCGTATGTGGGACGGTCCGGACTCTGCCCCACCGTCACCTGGTCACCTGTGCTGTATGTGGGGTGGTGAGGGGTCTGGACTCTGTCCGACTGTCACCTCGTCACCTGGGACCCCAGAGCTGGGGCAGAGCCCTGCCGTCCTCCATGGGAGCGGGAGCGTGCACTGTGCCGGGTGTCCTGCAGGACGCGGGATGGGTCAGGGACCCGCAGGCCTCACTTCCATCCCTAGCAGTGCCTTCTCCTCGTTGCAAATCCCCTGTCGTCTGAGGCTCCAGGAGGGTGAGGAGGAGTGGCGGGGCCGGGCCCTGCTGCGGGAAGGGCCTGTTGCTCTCCCTCTGTTCCCACTGTGGCCAGGGGGACGGAAGTGACGTCCTGCTGTAGCACCATGCTGCCTGCCTGTTTCTGTCCCGGCTCGTGACGGGGGAGCCCTGCCTCCAGGCCTGGCATCCCTCCAGGGAAGCTCCAACCCCCACTCGGCCTTTCCCGCCAGGTCCACACGGCCTTTGCTTTTCTTCCCACCGATGACTGGCTGGTGTCTCCGGAGCAAGTTCCATCGCCCGTTCTTAGTGACGTCCTCGCGGTTTCAAGTCACCGCCCAAAGGATCTATCTCTGGGGTGGGCAGTCGGAGTGAGGACCTCTCTCGGGCATTCCCGTGGAGCCGAGAGGCCCGGACGCCGTGGGAGCGTGAGGTCGCGTATGAAGGCAGCCTTCACGGGTGCTTAAATAAATTCGTGATTACGGCTGGCCAGACCTGTTACCTCAAGGCAGAGGTCCCCAGCCTTTTTGGCATCAGGGACTGGTATCGCGGAAGACGGTTTTTCCACGGACTGTTGGGGGGATGGTTTGGGGGTGATTCAAGTGCGTCGCGTCTATGGTGCAGTCAAACCTCTGCTAATGATGATCTGCGTTTGCAGCCGCTCCCAGCGCTGGCATCACCACGCAGCTCCACCTCGCTCGCCAGGCATTAGGCTCTCATCAGGAGTGTGCAACCCAGATCCCTTGCATGTACAGGCGACAGTAGGACTTGTGCTCCTGTGAGAATCTAATGCCACCGCCGATCTGACAGGGGGCGGAGCTCAGGCAGAGATGTGAGGGACGGGGGCGGCTGTGAACACAGATGAAGCTCCCTGGACCCCCGTGCAGCCCGGTCCCTAACAGGCCGGGGACCGAGGGTTGAGGACTGCAGATCTATGGTATTCAGAATTACTTAGGTCTTTTTACCACGTCCAGCAAGAACTCGGAACAATGGCAAGAGCAGTCACTGGGTGCCAGCCATGCGTTGGGTTTGGCGTGGGATGCAAAGGCCACGACGGCGTGTCCCTGTCCCCTGCTGTCCCGAGGGGAGGGCGGTGCACACACGTGGCTGCAGTAGGCACTTGGGGCAGGGTGCTGCATGCTTGCCCAGCTGCTGGGCAGGAGTGTCACTGTGACAGTGACTCTGGCGGCTGATTGTGGGGCTGACACCAGTGTCCAGGGAGGGGAGGAGGCTCAGATGGGGGCCGGGAAGGGGCAAGGACGCCTCGGAGGGCAGATTGTGCGTCTGGCGTGGGCTGCAGGAGGGCAGCGCTGGCTCCGCCGGGGGTACCTAGCTCGGGGACTACGTGAGCGCAGACGCCCAAAGCAGACGCAGGCAGGGGAGAGGGGGTCATGTTTATCGAGGCCGGTCCAGGAGCCTGCGGGGTGGCTGTCTAGGGCATGCACGTGGCATCCGGGTGTCACTGGTGTGGCCTGGAGACGCAGCTCCTCCCCCACACCCGCGCCCACATTCCGGGGCCTTCTCCCCAGGACGGCGAGAACCTCAGCGCCTCTTGGCTTCCTGCCCTGTCGCCGAGGCTTAGGTGTCTCCGTTCCAGGGGGAGGTGGCTCCGTTCCCGTCACCTGTGCAGAAAGAGGCTTTCTTTGCATGAAGGTCGCATTGTAGAAAGGAAAATGGAAAGCACTCTTCTTTGATTTTTTTTTTTTTTTTTGATTGTGGTTGACTGACTATGGTGACGCCCTGGGAGGGAGACATCTGCATGTGCGAATGGTCCCCCTCAGAGGAGGAGGGTCCACAGCAGGAGGCGGGTCCTTGGAGGGGGACTTCTGAGGTGTTTGAACCACGGGTGTCGCCGTGGCAGGTGCAGGACTGGAAGGTTCTGGCGTCAGAGTGAGTCTGGAGACTGATCGAGGTCAGAGAGGTCAGAGAGGAGCAGACGACCGTGAGGGTTTGGGCTTCGAGCTACTTCGTTCTCAGGATGACGCGATCTTGGGGGAAGGGCCGGGGTGATTTCATGGTGACGGTCACTGATGAGGTTCAGTTCTGAAGGTAAAACAGGGCAAAAAAGCTCGAAGTTCGTGAACCAATAACTTAAGTCTGTTAAGAAACCCCAGATTCGGATTTCCTAGAGTTTCTTAGCATTTCTTAGCGCCGTGGCTTGCTTTTGCCCGTGAAGTGCTCATCATCGTGCTAGAAGCGTTCCAGAAATCTGCGTGACCGGAAGCTCCGGGCTTGCTTTCCGTGCGCGTCACGGCTCCTTCATGTTGTCCTCGCCAGGACTTCAGCTGGCCCAGCCCTTTGGCGAAGCCGACATCCCCGTGACTCCCTGTCTCCCGTTCCTCCTCCCAGCCCTGGCAGCCCCTGTCCACTTTCCGTCTATGTGAGCTTGGCTATTGGAAACTTCCCATAAGGGCAATCGTACGGCGTGTGTCCTTCTGGGTGTGGCTTATGTCACTCGGCACAAGGTCCTCAAGGGCCTCGTACTGTAGCGCGTGTCAGAATCTCCTCTTCTTTTGGGGCTGAATAATACTCCACTGTGTGTCTATGCTACGTGTTGGGCATCTGTTCGTCTGGTGAGGGGGCGCTCGGGCTGCTTGGGGCTGTCGTTACCAATGCTGCTATGAACCCCAGGCATCTGTTTGGGGTCTGCTTCCAGTTGTCTCTGGGGCACGCCCAGAAGCGGCGTGGCCATCATATAAACGATCAGCTTTCCGAGGAGCTGCGGGACCGCCTCCTCCCGGGTCCTCACCCCGCCCCCCTGCAGCAGGGCCAGCGGCCTCGCCCCTCCTGGAGGCCGGGACGTGCAGGGAGGCGCGGAAGGGCAGAGGGGCTCTTGTGAGTGCCTCGTGGAGGGCCGGCTCTCACGGCTGCCCGTAGGCGTCTGTCTGGACATGCTTCCCCGCCCGGCAGGGAGGCTCGGCCCACTGGGGGAGGCCGGGCGGGACCCCGAGGGGCCGATGAGCGAGCCCACAGCCCGTTGCCAAGGACACAGGGTCTGGGCCTCGGCTGCCACCTGCGCGTTTGGCGGGAAAGGCGGGGCTGACACAGCCCTTTGTCCGCGGAGAGCAGCGCGTCCTGGGCCCCTCTCCATCCTTCCTTCAACAGGAAAGACAGACGCCGCGGGCGGCACCTCCCCACCCCAGGCAGGGGCAGAACTGCCCCAGATGCTGCTATGCACGAGATTGCTCATCTAATTCCAGCTCTAAAAGGCTGTGCGGAACGCTCGAAAGCCCGTGGATCACAGAGGAGGTTTCATATCTTATTTTTCTCTCCAAATACGGGGGGCATCGTGGGCCGGACGGCTGGCACCTCCGAGCAGACTGGACTCGTTCCGGGGGAGATCACTCGTGGCCTTACATGGTGCAGCCTGCGAACTCTGTCCTGCTGCTCTCGGGGGGACAGAGGTTATAGAGAGAGGCAGAGTCGCAATTTCACTCTGCCATGCTCTGTTTCCCGCTTCACTGTTGGGACAGGTCACCACGACAGGAGCGCCCATCCCAGACACACAGCTCTGAATTGCTAACGAGAGGGGAAAATGGGCTGCCCCGTGGTTCTGGTGGCGCCAAAAGGCAGGGACCCAGAGCTGAGCTCCCGGCAGGCTGGGCCCACCGGGGCCACCTCCTTCCCGGGACTACCGGTCTGAGCTGAGGTCCTCACCCTCGCCGTTCGCCGGGGCCCCTGGAGGGGAGCAGGTCCCGGCTTCCGTCCCCCACACCTGGCACCTGCCCCTGGGCTGCAGCCCACGGGGACCCGCAGACTTTCTGAGGCAGAATTTCCTGCATGTTGGAGGCAAGAAAAATTTTAAAAAGGAAGAGCTGGGAGCAAAGGACTGGGCGTTTTTTCTTCAAGGTTTCCAAGTTAATTAATTTCCCACTTAATTCTCTGCCGAGCAGAACGTCTGCGCAGAGCGTTGGCCGTGGGCCCCGAGCCGGGTCCTCCTGGCGTGGTGGGCCCCGAGGCCCGGCAGCTGACCTTTCGCCAAGATTCCCTTTATGCCGATTATTGATTCTCTGATGGCATCCAGTGCTGAGGCGAGGACGCCACCCGCCTGCAGCTCAGAGACACCGATCGATCGCTCCTCAGGGCGCCGCTCGGCAGGGACCCGGCTGCACTCGTGCTTGCCTGGCAGGTCCTGCAGACCCTGGCCGCGCTCGGACCCCAGCCTGCCCCCCCAGGGCACCCCAGCTCCTCCCCGAGGTCCCCCCAACTGCTACCCCGCAGGGCCCCCCAGTCTGCCCCCCAACCCAGGGCACCCCAGCTCCTCCTCCAGGTCCCCCCAACTGCTACCCTGCAGGGCCCCCTAGTCTGCCCCCCAGGGCATCCCAGCTCTTCTCCCAGGTCCCCCCAACTGCTACCCACAGGGCCCCCCAGTCTGCCCCCCAACCCAGGGCACCCCAGCTATTCCCCCAGGTCCCCCCAACTGCTACCCTGCAGGTCCCCCTAGTCTGCCCCCCAGGGCACCCCAGCTCTTCCCCCAATTTCCCCCCAGCAGCTACCCTGTAGGCTCCCCTAGTCTGCCTCCCAGAGCCCCTCCAGCTGCTACCCCCCAAGGCTCCCAGCTCTGGCCCCCAGGACTCCTCCAGGTTTGCCTCCCAGGCCCCCAGTGCTGACTCCCCACCGGCCCCTCCAGCCCCCCACCCATGGCCTGCAGCTCCACCTTGTGTGTCTGCTTCCTGGCTCCAGCCCTGGGTCCCCCTCTAAGTCCCTCAAACACGTTTCTCTCCTCGTCGTCTCTTTAAATCCTAGCTGAGCTTTCAGGACACATCTCACATATCACTTCAAATGTCAAGTGACAGAGTGATCTTTTAGAAGATCACATAAATCAGACCTTGGCATCTGTGCTGGAGACTTCCAGCGGTTTCTGCCCGCACGTCCCGTCAGCCCAAGGCCCGAGTGTGGTGTCGGGCCTGGCACCCCCTGTCCTGGCCTCTGTGCCCAGGCCGGCCGGGCTCGCCCTGCCCGGGTGCACCAGCTGTGGCCTCGCAGGGGTGGCTTTCCCGCGTCCTCATGTGGCCACGCTGATAGGACAACCACGGCTCAGCGTAAATATCACAGAGTCTGCAGGGGCCTTCTGGGACCCCAGTTGGAGGTAGCCCCTGCCGTGGGTTTTGCAGAGGGACCAGAAGTTGCAGAGCCCAAGGTGGGGGGTCACGCTGGTTTATCTGGGTGGGCCAACGCGTCACACATGGTCGTTTTTTTTTGTTTGTTTTTTGTTTTTTTTGAGACAGAGTCTCACTGTGTTGCCCAGGCTAGAGTGAGTGCCGTGGCGTCAGCCTAGCTCACAGCAACCTCAATCTCCTGGTCTCAAGCGATCCTCCTGCCTCAGCCTCCTGAGTAGCTGGGACCACAGGCATGCGCCACCATGCCCGGCTAATTTTTTCTATAAATGTTTTTAGTTGGCCAATTAATTTCTTTCTATTTTTACTAGAGACGGGGTCTTGCTCCTGCTCAGGCTGGTCTCAAACTCCTGACCTTGAACGATTCTCCCGACTCGGCCTCCCAGAGTGCTAGGACTACAGGCGTGAGCCACCGCGCCCGGCCCATCACACATGTTCTTACACATGGCAGAGGGGCAGGAGGGCGGGCAGAGTGGCCGTGTGTGAGAAGCGCTGGGTGGCTGTGGCCAGCCTGGGACGTGGGGTGTCTGGGAGCAGGGAGCGGCCCTGCGCAGGGGGACCCCGCTCCTGCAGCCACAGGAACTGAGCTCTGCCTAGCCCTGCACGGACAGGCACCCTGGCTGCAGCCGGGCAGACCGCTGGGTTAAGCCGCTGTGCTTGGGGTCGTTGGTTACGCCGGCAAGTCAGGAGCTATCACAGCCCCGCTGCCCTTGAATCCTATCAGTTTTCTCTTTTCTGAGACATGAGTGAGGTTTCCTTTGACACCTGCTGCAGCGTGGACGAGCCTCAAGGATGCCGTGCTTAGCGCCCCAGGCTGGGCACACAGGGACAGGTGCCGGGGGGCTCCCCGTCATACGAGGACCCTGGACGGGGACAGGCGCCGGGGGCTCCCCATCATACGGGGGCCCTGGAGTAGACAGACTCCCAGGAGCAGGGAGCAGAACGGCGGTGCCGGGGCGGAGGAGGGGTGTGTGTGGCAGTTGTGGGGTCGTCCAGACGGAGTTTCAGGTCTGCCAGATGACAGAGCTCTGGTTGTGTGCGGAGAGCAACGCGCATAGACTTAACACCACTGCACGCTTAAGATGGTCAGTTCATGTTGTGTGCTTTTCTACTTTTTTTTTTTTTGAGACAGTGTCTCACTCTGTCACCTGGGCTAGAGTGCCGTGGCATCAGCCTAGCTCACAGCAACCTCAAACTCCTGGGCTCAAGCAATCCTCCTGCCTCAGCCTCCCAAGTAACTGGGACTCCAGGCATGTGGCACCATGCCTGGCTCATTTTTTCTATTTTTAGTAGAGACTGGGTCTCACTGTTGCTCAGACTGGTCTGGAACTCCTGACCTCAAGCGATCCTCCCCAGTCGGCCTCCCAGAGTGCTAGGATTACAGGTATGAGCCACCTAAGCCTGGCCTCGTCTTGTGTGTTTTTTACCACACACAAAAAAATCATTGTTTCTAGATAACTTGTGTGTCTCCCAGACTCCCCTTGAACTAGCACCCCATCTGAAACACCAACTTGCCAGGAGGGCTTGGTCACGGCTAGTCCCCATCGCATGGAACAGAGTTGCAGCGTGTGGAACAGAGTAGGCACACACAGTGGAGACATATTGAATAAGTAAAGGAGTGAATGACTTTTTTCTGACTTTACAATATTTTATTTTTTTAATGAAACTTATTCATTCACATACAAATTAATATGGTTTGTTAAAACTCTTTATGACATCCCAAATAAATTCATGAATTAAAAAACATCTTTTTTTTTTTAAATTGTCAAAACCTATGTCTTAACTTTTGGTTTAGACACTGCACCCTAATATCTGCAGTTGCTCTGTAAGTCACCTTTATGGGAGACGCTTGAAGGAAGTGCACACCACAGACCAGGTGGATGTTGGGTTTTGACTCTGGTCCCCACACGCTCGAGAAGGAGCTGGGGGGTGGGCGTGGTGCCTCACACCTGTAATCCCAGCACTCTGGGAGGCTGAGGTGGGCAGGTCGCTCAAGGTCAGGAGTTCAAAACCAGCCTGAGCAAGAGCGAGACCCCATCTCTACTAAACATAGAAAGAAATTAATTGGCCAACTAAAAATATATGTAGAAAAAATTAGCCAGGCATGGTGGCGCATGCCTGTAGTCCCAGCTACTTGGGAGGCTGAGACAGGAGGATTGCTTGAGCCCAGGGGTTAGAGGTTTCTGTGAGCTAGGCTGACATTAAGGCACTCACTCTAGCCTGGGCAACAGAGTGAGACTCTGTCTCAAAAAAAAAAAAAAAAAAAAAAAAAGGAGGAGCTGGGGCTGTGTCCTCTGCGTCTTTCACCTGAAATGTTTCCTGGGGACGGGCTAGGGACACAGCGGCTGATGGAAGTCCTGGGGTATGCTCCAGGGGCTGGGGTTCCATCTTGGGGATCTTAGCACCTCCGAGTTCCTCTTAATTTTCTCCTTGGGGGCCAGTAACTGCCGACCTTTGGCATTGGGGGGGCAGCTGTGCTGCTGTTCGCACCTATGCAGGGCTTGTGCTGCCCTGTGCTCGTTGCCGGGGATCCGCAAAGGCGTGGCCAGTGCAGGCGACCCCCAGACCTGCCGTCCCGCGGGGGGTCCTCCTCCACCGCCTGCGCCCCTCCCCGCCGCCCGCCCTCCTCCGCAGCCCTCACCGCAGCCTCTCCTGCTTGCGTCTGCGGCTGTCCCGGGAGCAGTTTCGGGGATGGAGGGACACCTGGGCCCTGGACGGTCTCCGTGGGACTGGAAGCAGCAGCCGGTCTGGCGTTCAGGAGACAAACAGCCCTGCGCCGCGGAGTCAAGAGCTGCTGCTCCTTGGGAGAGGCTTCCTGCCAGGGCAGCACCAGCAAATCCAAATCCAATTCCGCAGAGGGCAGGTTTGTGCCTTCCAAAAGATGGAGTTGGGCAGGCTTAAGAAACGATGCTCAGTCTGCAGAGAAAACCCAGAGGAAATTGTTCTGCGAGAGGCGTCTCTCTCGTGTGTTCTGGTGTTCGGGTGTACGCACGGAGCGGTGACTGTGGGCACGGCGGCGGGTGCCGGGTGAGACGCGTCCGTGTTGCTCGCTGGGGTTCCGCAGTCTGTCATGGTCATCGGCAAAGAGCGACAGCCGTCAACGAGCTTTTCCGATGCTGTTTCTTCTCTCCTTGGGCATCCCTGACTCTGGACTGGGCGGGCATTTGAATGAGCCTTTGTGACTCCACGGCTGAGGCTGGGGGCCCAGGTGGGACGAGGAGGGGTGGCATGCCCGGTGTCCCCTGGGCTGTCTGCTGTCTGTGTGGCTGGACCTGGCTGCACGGGAGGCGCGGCGGCCCCCGGGGAAGGCCGTGCTCAGTGGTCTTCACCGTCCGCGAGTCCCCATGGCTGCAAATACGCCGCGTGTCGGGCAGCAGCACACAGGTGCCAGCCCTGATTTCCTCTCCCCGGCCGGTGACAATGGACCAGCGATTTCCTGCCTCCTCGAGGCCAGGCACTCGGCGACGTTGGAAGAGTCACATCTCTGGGAGAGTGCTGCAGCGCCTCACTCCGCCCAGCTCCAGCTCAAACCAAGCGTTAACGTCTGGCCCTCGCGCCAGCTGGAGCGGCCTTCCCTTCCCCTCTGCCTGTGCGCACGCCCCACCTCCCACGAGGGAGGGCTGTGAGCCCAGTTCACAGACGAGAAAACCGAGTCCGAGAAACTTTGAGTATCTCGGCCAAGGTCTCGTCAGCGGTCAGGGGGCAGAGCGAGGCGGGGCTGGCTCCCTGTTCCCGTAGGGGACCTCACGATGGCCACCCGGCCCCTTCCCCCGCACCTGTTCAGGTGAGAGGCCCCTGCAACCCAGAGCTCACCGCCGCTCCCGGCTCTGCAAGCAACGTCCACGTGGCCAAGCGCAGCCCGTTCTTCCAGCAGTTTCAGGGCCACGATCTACCCACCATCCGCACGGTCGCCCCTGCGGTCCGCACAGCCTCTGGGATCTTACAACCTCCTTGTCGGGTGGCCGTGCGGGTGGCCGCAGCCCCGTTTCACAGGTGAAGGGTTTGAGCAAGTCGGAATAACGCGGCCCCACCAGCTCCATAATGGAGCCCGGAAGAGCAGGAGTGGCTGAGACGTTCCCTCCAAAGCGCAAGCACTGACCCCGGGCCACCGGCGTCCTTCCCTGCCTGCCTCCCTCCTGCATGCCGCCGCCTCTCCCTCTGCGCCAGGGGGCGGCCGTCCCTGGATGCTGGCCGAGTGTGCGGCAGGCAGAGCCACCAGGTGCCATGTCGCCTTCACACACAAGGTCCCCGTGATCGTGCCAGGCGGCAGGACCCTCCCGAGGGTCAGGCATGTTGGGTCGGGGGTGGGGCAGGTGGGAGAAGGCGTGTGGCGCCCGGACACCGTGCAGGTGGGGGCCTCCGGGCCCACGTGGGCGCCGGCGTCTCTCGGTAGCCCCCCAGTTCCGGGGCCCTGGGGCTGCAGTGGGGCCCTGGGGCTGCAGCGGGGCCCCTCGGCAAGTGGCCGGAGGCTGAGTTCCTCCTCTGTGGCCGGGTGACGCGTGTGCAGCGCCGGTCGGCAGCAGTACCGTGGCCTGGAGACACGTCCTCGACTGCAGACAAGTCACTTTAGGAGCAGCAAAAGCCACGGCGCGGGGCAGGGGACGGAGGAGGCCGGTGTCGGGGGCCGGGCAGGAGGACAGCGTGCAGAGGCTCTGAAAACCACCTTTTCCTCTCCCTCCGCTCTGCCTGGGGCCGGGCTTTGTGGCCGCTGCTGCCGGGTCCCGGCCGAGGGCACGGTCCCCTCGGGGCCCGGCGAGTCGGAGCCTGGGCCGGCCGTCGGCCGCTCCGGGCACCTGCCCGACTCCGGGGCCAGCGCCGGTGGGGTGAGCCGCGGCAGCACCTGGTCAGCCGTCAAGGCCGGGTGGCCCGTGTGACAGCCGGGACTCGTGCGGCGCCGTTTCCCCTCCCGTTGCGATTCTTTCTAAGGAGCGCGGCGTCGGGGTTTTAGGGCCCCGCGTTTCCCGCGGACGGCAGCCGCGAGCTCACGGCGAGGTGGCGCCGGGCTTCGTGCCCGGAGTCGCAGCCCTTCCGGCTCCCACCAGGGCTCCGTGCTCGGAGAGAGGGCGGGCTGGTGCCCGCGTTCAGGCGCGCGCTCTTTTTGCACAGAACGTACATTTTCGGCATCCGTGTGGGCTTCCTGCCTGCCGTGAGGAGACTCGGTGCCTTAGAAAATATCTTCAATCTTAGAAACGAGGATGGCACCTATCGGAGGCATTTCAGTTTTCTTGTTTTTCTGTTCCTTTTTAAAATGTTATTTTATTTTTTTATCTCAAACTCTGTGGGTACAAAGATTGTCAGGGTTACGGATCTTGCCCCTGCCCCCGTCCCCACCCCGCTCTGCCAGAGCTTCAGGCGTGTCCAGTCTCCAAGTGGAGCGCCCTGCGCCCACCATGAAAGCGCGCGCCTTCCCCGCCTCCCCTCCCACCTGCCCACCTCCCGTTAACAAATTTATTTACTTTTTTTTAGACATTTTGGTTGCAGCGTGTTTCTTTGTTTTTCTGTTCTGAGGGTTCCCACAGACTGAAGGCTACGAATGCAGGAACACCTCGTCTCACGCCGGGAAGCGCCTTTGCCCAGAGCCGCACGCATGTTGTTAAGTCTGTGCGGGTGCCGCCTGTTCTCGTCTCCACCTCACTCACGGGCAGGGTTCTCTCGGCGCTCTCCTGAGCCTGCCTGCCTCTGAGCTGCAGCTCCTCCCGATTTTCCCGTTTTGCATTCTACCACCCATCCTGCGTCTTCCCTGTCTCTCTCTCCTCCTCGGATTAAAAACACTTCACTTGGCCGGGCGCGGTGGCTCGCGCCTGTAATCCTAGCGCGAGGGAGGCCGAGGCGGGAGGATTGCTCGAGGTCAGGAGTTCGAAGCCAGCCTGAGCAAGAGCGAGACCCTGTCTCTACTTAAATAGAGAGAAATTAATTGGCCAACTAAAAATATATAGAAAAAGATTAGCCGGGCATGGTGGCGCATGCCTGTAGTCCCAGCTGCTTGGGAGGCTGAGGCAGGAGGATTGCTTGAGCCCAGGAGTTTGAGGTTGCTGTGAGCTAGGCTGATGCCACGGCATTCACTCTAGCCTGGGCAACAGAGTGAGACTCTGTCTCAAAAACAAACAAACAAAAAAAACCACTTCCCTCCCTCCAGATCCTATATTTTCATCTGCTTTGTCCCCATTATTTAATGATTACAGTTTGCGAATGGCTTAGTACGAGCACATAGGCTCTTGTTCATTGTCTGCCCAAGTAACTGATTTTTCCAGCACGATTTGTTTTATTTAATAAATTCTCACCTAGAGCTCACGAGTGCAGGCGTCTTTTCAGGGCTGCATGCATATGAACTCAGGTAGCCCGCACCACGGCCCTGGGAGGCAGGCGCCGTCACCCTCATCTGGCTGACGGGCAAATGTAAAGCAAGGAGCAGCAGCCTGCTCAGGGTCTGCAGCTGCTGAACTGTGACACGGGGTTGCAGCCAGACTGTCGGGTGCGGGCTCCGGGTACCTGGGCGCCGCGCTGCCCCTCAGACCCCAGGGCCAGACCGTGCTACAGCCGCTCTCTGCCCCCAGGTGAGACATCTGCGGAGTCAACCACCTGTGGGTAAAA
Source organism: Mirza zaza (assembly GCA_008750895.1). Classification (NCBI taxonomy): domain Eukaryota; kingdom Metazoa; phylum Chordata; class Mammalia; order Primates; family Cheirogaleidae; genus Mirza; species Mirza zaza. The sequence continues at coordinate 2,021 of VSMD01139225.1, read as the reverse complement.
CCACTCGGAAAAAAGCAACAATATGACAATAGAAATATTGCAAATAAAAAACACACTAACACAGCTACGCACCTGGCATTTACACCGTCGCATCAGGTCTTGCTAGAGATGATCCCAAGTGCACGGGAGGCCGTGCTGGGGGTTACACGCAGATACCGAGCCGCCGTTTGCCAGGGACGTGAGAGTCCTGGGAAGTTGGTACCTGCCGGGGTTCCTGGAACAGACCCTGGTGGACGTGGGGGGACACTGCAACTGCTTGCACCTATGTGGGCACTCTGGGCCCGTGTTCGGTGCCAGCGATCACCGTGTCCCAGCTGCACTTCATGAGGTGTGCAGCCGTGCTGTTGTTCTTTCTAAAAGTCCCCTTGCCTATATATATGTTTTTTGGCCTTTTGTCGTTCTAGATGGCCTTCCTAATCAATTTTTGTTTTGTATAAAATTCAATTGGAACTTTGAGTTGCATTAAGTCCACAATGTAGTCTGGCAAGACTTATTAAGACCTGTTAAGATTACATCGTAACATGGATATTTAGATACGGACTGTCCTACACTTCCCCCTTTGTTCACGTCTTTTCTGACGGTGGCCTGTTGGGCTTATGGCTTTTTAATCATCTGAGCCTCACAGACTTCTTTTAAGGTTAATTTCCAGAGTCTTAATTTTATTATTGCAAACACGATTCTTTGTCCATGGTTTCCCTATTCATGCAGACATGCTAGAAAACGATTGCTTTTTATATTCGTATTAATGGAATTTTAAAAATTAGTGTACTTTGCATTATTTCATGTTTCTCAGGCAGACAATCATATTATGTTTGAATAATGAGAGTTTGGCACCTTCCTTTCCAATAGTTTGTGTGTGTGTGTGTGTGTGTGTGTGTGTGTGTATTTCTTCCTCCCTTTTATTTTATTTTGTTGTGGGGCTGGGAGAACGCTGGCCACAGTAGCCCACCTTGTCTTTTCCATTTTCTCAGTGAGAATCCTACGAGATGCACTGTTAAGTGTTTGTTGTTAAGTATTGGCTATTGGCTTTGTAGTTTGAGTAGATATTAATATTTTTAATCATGTTAAGAAACTATTCCTCATTCCTAGTTTGTTAAAAAAGTTTCAGCAAATGTCTTTTCAGCATCTGTTGATATAATCCGTAGTGTTTCCCTCTTTGGGTTTGTATTTGTGATGAGAGATAACTCACTATTAAAAGATTCCTGTTCTTGGATTAAACCTCACTTTGTTTCACTGTGTGTAGCAATCTTTAACAAACAATTACAGCATAGTATTTTATGTACACTAGGATTTTCTGTATATTAATAATATACAGTACTAGGATTTTCTGTATATTAATAATTTATGCATTTGCATTCATAAAAACATTTGCATTGTTTCCCTTTTAACCTATCTCTATGTGGGGCTCTAGGATACGCCGGCTTTGGGGAACGAATTATTGGGAAGCATGCCGTATCTCTGCGTTCTCTGAAAACACTGATCTGGCATGGAAATTATCTGTCCCGTGACAGTCTGAAAACCTAGCCCGTGAAAATATCTGTGGCTGGAAACTTGTGAGAAATAATTCTTGAACAACATTTTCAATTTCATACATGGCTTTTTGTTTATTGCTTATTGAGTCAATTACGGTGACTCATTTTCTTAGAGAAGAGAAAAACGTGTATTGTCTGAATATCAACATCAAGAATGAAACATATTTATTGATCTTTTCTGTATAAATTCAGGTGATTGGTCCATTTATTTTCTTTTACCTCTCCTTCTAGCTCTTGTGTTTTAGTGTGTGTGTGTGTTTGAGACAGAGTCTCACTCTGTTGCCCTGGGTAGAGTGCAGTGGCGTCAGCCTAGCTCACAGCAGCCTCAAACTCCTGGGCTCAAGCGATCCTCTTGCCTCAGCCTCCTGAGTAGCTAGGACTACAGGAGTGTGCCACCACGCCCAGCTAAACTTTTCCTCTCCTCTCCTCTCCTCTCCTCTCCTCTCCTCTCCTCTCCTCTCCTCTCCTCTCCTCTCCTCTCCTCTCCTC
>VSMD01139223.1:0-60237 GCA_008750895.1 Mirza zaza | reverse complement strand
CGAGTGCAGGTGTCTTTCTTGTAGAGTGTAATTGGATCTTTTGGGTAGATGCCCAGTAATGGGATTATTGGGTCAAATGGTAGATTTACTTGTATCGCTTTAAGGTATCTCCATATTGCTTTCCACAGAGGTTGAACTAGTTTGCAGTCCCACCAGCAGTGTAGGAGTGTTCCTCTCTCTCCACATCCACACCAGCATTTGTTGTTTGGGGTCTTTTTGATAAAGGCCATTCTCACTGGAGTTAAGTGATATCTCATTGTGGTTTTGATTTGCATTTCTCTGATGATTAGAGATGGTGAGCATTTTTTTCATATGTTTGTTGGCCATTCTTCTGTCTTCTTTAGAAAAGTTTCTGTTCAAGTCCTTTGCCCACTTTTTAATAGGGTTATTTGATTTTTTCTTGCTGATTTTATTGATAAGCACCTGGATTCCATTGGCTAAGACTTTGTTGAGAATTTTTGCATCTATATTCATAAGGGATATTGGTCTGTAGTTTACTTTTTTCATTGCATCCTTTTCTGGTTTTGGTATCAGGATTATGTTCCCTACATAAAATGTGTTGGGGAGAATTCCATCCTTCTGGAGGTTGTGGAATATTTTCTGCAGGATGGGCACCATTTCTTCTTTGTAGGTGTGGTAAAATTCGGGTGTGAAACCATCTGGTGCAGGACTTTTCTTTTTAGGAAGGATTTTTATTGCTGTTTCAATTTCAGTACTTGATATTGGTCTGGTCAGGAATTCTATTTCTTCCTCTTTGAGCCTAGGGAGGCTGTGTGTTTCTAAGGATTTGTCCATTTCCTCTACATTTTCCAGTTTGTGTGCATAGAGGTTTTTGTAGTATTCATAAATTATATCTTATATCTCCATGGTGTCAGTTGTGATTTCTCCTTAATTTTTCCTGATGGAGCTTATTAGAGATTTTTCTTTTCTGCTTTTTGTTAGTCTAGCCAATGGTGTGACAATTTTGTTTATTTTTTCAAATAACCAACATTTGTTTTATTAATCTTCCATATAGTTTCCCTGTTGTCAATTTTGTTTAGTTCTGATTTGATCTTAATGATTTGACTTCTTCTTCTTGATTTGGGGTTGGTCTGTTCTTCTTTTTCCAGATCTTTGAGGTGATTCATTAGGTTGTCTATTTGTGATCTTTTCGAATTTTGGATATAGGCATTTATGGAAATAAGCTTTCCTCTCAGGACTGTTTTAACTGTGTCCCACAGGTTTTTGTAACTTGTGCCACCTTCGTTGTTTCATTCAAATAATCTTTTGATTTACATTTTGATTTCCTCGTTTATTAAGTGATCATTCAGCAGAATGTTGTTTAATTTCCATGACTTTTTGTAGAAATGAGGACTCCTGTTAGGATTGATTTCTACATTTATTCCATTGTGGTCTGAAAAGATACATGGTATAATTTCTATTTTTTTCAATTGTTTGAGACATTATTTGTGTCCTAGGATATGGTCTAACTTAGAGAATGGCCAATGAGCTGATGAGAAGAACGTATATTCAGTGGTTTGGGGGTAGAATGTCCTGTAAATGTCAATCAGGCCCACTTGTTCTAGGGTTTTGTTTAATTCCACTATTTCTTTGTTGATTTTCTGTGTGGAGGATCTGTCCTGTGCTGTCAGTGATGTGTTAAAGTCTCCAACTATTATGATGTTGTTGTTTATTCATTTGTTTATATCCAGTATAGTGTGATTTATGAAACTCGGTGCACCAAGGTTGGGTGCATATATATTTAGAATTGTTATGTCTTCTCGGTGAATTGTACCCTTCACCATTATACTGTGACCTTCTTTTTATTTTATTACTTTTGTTGATTTAAAAACTAAGTTATCTGTAATCAGAACTGCCATGCCAGCTTTCTTTTGCCTTCCGTTTGCTTCAAATATTGCTCTCCACCCCTTTAACTTTGGTCCAATTACATCCTTGAATGTTAGATGTGTTTCCTGATGGCAGCAGGTACTTGGCTTGTGTTTTTCTATCCAGTTAGCTGGACTATTTTTCTTGAGTGGGGATTTCAACCCTTTCACATTTATTGATATAACTGAGAGGTGGGGAAGATTTCCGTTCATTATGTTGCGTTAAACTTTATTATTTTGTTTTCTCTCTTGAGCCGTTGTAGTGTCTGGGCTTTGATCTTTAGCTGTGAGTTGATTTACATTCATGGGTTTTTATTGTGCTACTCCGTGGGAAACGCTGTTTTGAGTACTTCTCGAAGGGCTGATCTTGTCTTGGTGAATTTCCTCATTCTTTGCTTATCTGAAAATGTCTTTATTTCTCCTTCATATACAAAACTTAATTTTGCAGGGAATAAGATTGTAGGTTGTGCGTTGTTCTGTTTCAGAAGAGTCAGAATGGGGCTCCAGTCTCCCCTTGCGTGTAAAGTCTCATTAGAGAAGTCTGGTGTTATTCTAATTGGCTTTCCTTTGTATGTTGCTTGCTTCTCTTGTCTTACAGCTCTTAGAAGGGCCTCTTTAATTGATATTTTGGTCAGTCTGATGACTGCATGTCTTGATTTCTTCCTGTTTGCATTGAATCTCCCAGGGGTCCTCTGAGCTTCTAAACCTTGTATATCGAGATTTTGAGCAAGGCCTGGGAAATTTTCCTCTATTCTATCTTCAAATATCTTGTCCAACCCTTGAGTGTTTTCTTCTTCCCCTTCTGGTAACCCTATGACCCTCACATTAGGTTTCTTCACATAATCCCACATCTTTTGTAGGCTTTGCTCTTTTCTCTTGTTTCTCTGCTCTATCTCTTGGACTGATTTATTTAACTGGAAGGTGTTATCTTAAATCTCTGGGATTCTTTCTTCTGTTTGATCTATCCTGTTCTTGAGACTTTCCACTGTATTTTGTAGTTCCCTGAATTGATTGTTTATTTCCAGGAGTTCTTTTAAACTTTCCTTTACTGTATCAATTTCTTTAGTGAATTTTTGTTCCTGGTCCTGGAGGCTTTTGTGGTTTTTTGTGTTGATTATCCAGTTTTTCTTGCAATTAATTGAATTTTCTTATGATTCATTCTCGAAATTCTTCCGTCATTTTAGTGGTCTGATTTTGGTTGGTGCCCATTTCTAACAGGTTGCTGTTCCTCTTTCAGGGTGTGCTTTCCATTTGAGTTTTCATATTTCCAGAGTTGCTTTGCTGATTTCTTCCCATCTGGATCAGTTATTGCTCTTTTCCTTTATGTTTTCCTTTGGGTAATGACACACCCAGCTTAATCTCTGAGCCAGTAGGTGGTGTTTGTGGGTGAGATTTGAACACACCTTGTATGATGAGTCAGTAGGTGCTATGAAAAGGGTTTGCAGAATATTCTCCCTGTCAGTAGGTGGCGCTTGCTTGAAGGAACAGGATACGCTGTTATTTTTGAGTACTGTAACCAGCTCTTGTTCCTCTAGAGAGGCACTCTAGTGGCTCAGGTGTTCGGTGGTGCCCTTGAATTTCCAGGTGTGTCCTTTTCACCCCCTCAGTGAGAGATGGTCTAGGAGTGAGTCTGGTCAGAGCTGGGTTGGGAAAGCCTGCCCACAAGCACCACCAATGCCATTTGCAGGGTCAAAGTTCTGTTCTATGCTTCTAGGAGAAGCTGTCAGGGAGGGGCTGGAATGGCCCCACTCAGTCAGAAAGTCCATGTGTGTGGGTGGGGCTGTCTGAGACCTGCAGTCTGTAGCAGGCCTCACTTCTTTCCACCCTCTCCAACTCCGCAGCTACTCCTGGGCTTCTGCCAGCAGGCCAGACTTCACGCCACCAGGCCTCCCCCAGCTGTGATGCCGGCCAGGATGTTCCCTGAACAGGAACGCCACTTGGGCTAGGTGCATGGCCTCCCTTTGTGAGGGGGCTTGCCTTCAAGGACGCTGATCTGCTCCTGAAGTCACGCACACCTCAGTAGGCTGTTTGCATGTATCTCTTCTGTTCCCTGGACAATGGGAGACATGGGTGCATGGGATCTGGTCTGTGGGTCTGACCTCTGGGCCCCAGAGATCAAACTATATCCTCACACCAGGGAGAGGAATGCCAGTCCCAATTCACCCATGGGGAGCCCAAGCTGGGTCTATGTCTCTCAGCTTCAGGGTCTGCCATATTCTCCTGGAATCACTGTGCCAGCAGCACCTGGGAGGGCTGGCGTGTAGGGAGCTCACCGTCTGAGTTCCCCTCAGTCAGCTTTAGGGCCCCCAAAGGGGCGGTCCCATTCCTCGGAGGTGCCCCCAGCTGGTGTCTATATTGTTGCCTCGACAGCTGTGGATAGGGTCGGGATAGGGGAGAATGAGACAATATGGCATCTGCCGGGTGGCTCGGGTCTGTGCACAGGGAAGTGCCTAGCAGGAGTTGGCAGCCTGGTGCCACGTCTGCTACAGGCTTACCACTCACTGGCAGTGGCTGTCTCTGGGCTGGTGTCCGCAGGTCTCTCCACCCGCTGGTGAGCCCACCAGCAGTCCGAGATGCAAGGGAGGGGAAAGTTCACCGCTGCACCTACCCTTGCCACTGGTCACTAGCCTGTTCTGGAGTTCTCTGCTTCCAGTTCTCCTCCACAACCTCCTCCCATGGAGTCTCCTGTGGCCTCTGGTATCCCTCCTTCCAACCCTCGTCCAATGTATGTTTGTATCCTTGCTTCTTTCTTCTAATTTTGCTAGAATCTGTCTTTTCTGCAGAATCACTCTGTCTGGCGGTGCTTCTCGTCCAACATCTTGATAATCCTCTGAAGGTTTTCATTCTAAGAATATGTTTCCATACAGAGAAAATCCAAGATAAATTACATGGATAAGTATACAGGTAGAGAAATACAGAATTATTTATGATTGGAAAAAGAAATGAAAAACAAACTGTTTGATACTCAAAAAGAAAATGGACAACTATAGCTAGAATAGATTCATTAATTGGAGTACTATACATAAGTGAAAATTAAGCATGGATGGTGTTACTAAACTTGGGCAAAAATAAAAATAAATTAATTAATAAATAAATAAACTAGTTGAGTTTCAGAGGGAAGGAGATAATATGCTTTTATTTATATAAAATTTAGAAACATGAAAAGCCCTATTGTATATTGTTCGCTGATATGTACATATGTCATAAATATATGAAGGAATGGATAGGGGGATAAACAATCAAATTCATGATGGCAGATTTTTATTTTTATTTTTATTTTTAACTTTTTGCTAGGTGTGATTATTTATTTATTTATTTATTTTTCTGTTTATATTTATTTATTTTTTCCCGCATATTGTGGGAGTACAAATATTAAGGTTACGTATATTGCCCTTGCCTCCCCTCCACCCTCAAGTCAGAGCTTCAAGCGTGTGTATCCACCAGTTGGTGCACATCACATTCATTATTTATGTATAAACTTATCCCCTCCCCCACCTGCCTGACATCAGATAAATATTATTCCTATATGTCCAGTTAGGTGTTGATCAGTTAATACCAATTTGTTGGTGAGTACATATGGTGCTTATATTTTCATTCTTGGGATCCTTCACTTAATAGAATGGGTTCCAGCTCTATCCATGAAAATACAAGAGGTGCTATATCACCGTTGTTTCTTATAGATGAATAGTACTGCATGGTATATATATACTACATTTTATTAATCCACTCATGTATTGAGAGGTACTTGGGTTGATTCCACATCTTTGTAATTGTTAATTGGGCTGCTATAAACAATCAAGTGCAGGTGTCTTTTTCATAGAGTGCCTTTTGTTCTTTTCAGTAGATGGCCAGTAATGGGATTGATGGATCAAATGGTAGATCTACATGTATCGATTTAAGGTATCTACATATTGCTTTCCACAGAGGCTGAAATAGTTTACAGTCCCACCAGCAATGTAGGAGTGTTCCTTTCTCTCAAAATCCACGACAATCTTTATTGTTTTGTGACTTGTTAATAAGGGCCATTCTCACTGGAGATAAGTGATATCTCCTTATGGTTTTGATTTGCATTTCCCTGATGATTAAAGATGTAGAGCATTTTTTCATATGTTTGTTGGTCATTATTCTGTCTTCTTTTTAAAAATTTCTGTTCATGTTCTTTTCCCATTTTTTGATAGGTTTGCTTGATTTTTTCTTGCTGATTATCCTGAATTCTAAATAGATGCTAGTTTTCAGCTCTTTATCAGATGTGTAGTTTGCAAAAATGTTCTCCTATTCTGTGGGTTGTCTGTTTGCTCTCTTGACAGTTTCTTTGGCTGTGAAGAAGCTTTTTAATTTGATCAGGTCCCATTTGTTTATTTTTGTGGATGCTGTGATTGCCTTTGGGATTTTCTTCATAAATTATTTGCCTAGGCCAATGTCTAGAGGGGATTTCCAATGTTTTCCTCTAGAATTCTAATAGGTTCACACCTAAGGTTCAAGTCTGTTACCCAGCGTGAGTTGAGTTTTATGAGAGGTGAAAGGTGTGGGTCTTGTTTCAGTCTTCTACATGTGGCTATCCAGTTTTCCCAGCACCATTTATTGAATAAGGATTATTTTCCCCAATGTATGTTTTTGTCTGCTTTGTAAGAGATTAGATGGCTATATTAGTAAGGTTGAATAATCTGCTTTCTCTGTTCTGTTCCACTGGTTAATGTCCCTGTTCTTGTGCCACTACAAGCTATTTTTTTTTTTTTTATTCCAGGATATTATGGGGGTACAAATTTTAAAGTTTAAAAAAATTCCCTTGCCCCCTGTCCACCCACAAGTCTGAGCTTCAACTGTGACCATTCCTCAGATGATGCACATCTCACTCATTATGTATGTATATTCCCACCCCCTCTTCCTCCTTCCCACCTGCCCAATACCTAATAAATGTAATTCCTTTGGTTTCACTTAGGTGATGATCAGTTAATACCAATTTGCTGTAGGACACCCAGTAGTTTTAATTACTATAGCCTTGTAGTATAGTTTGAAGAGTGGTAAAATGATACCTCCCATTTTGTTTTTATTGCCTAGAATCGTTTTGCTATATGAGGTATTATGTGGTTCGATATGAAGTGTAAAATTATTTTTTCTATATATGTGAAAAACAATGATGGTATTTTAATAGGGATTGCTTTGGTATGTAGATCACTTTTGGTAGTATAGACATTTTAAAATGTTGGTTTGGCTGACCCACGAGCATGGTATTGTCTTCCACCTGTTTACATCGTATGCTATTTCCTTCTTCAGTGTTTCAGATTTCTCCCTGTAGAAGTCTTTTACCTCATTGGTTAAATATATTCCTAGGTACTTTATTTTCTTTCTTTCTGTTTCGAAGGGAATTGAGTCTTTTATTTAGTTCTCACTTTGACTGTTGTTACCACATACGAATGCCTCTGATTTCTGTGTATTGATTTTGTATCCTGAGAGTTTACTGAATTCATTTATCAATTCAAGGAGTATCTTGGTTGAATCTTGTGGGTTTTCTAGGTATAATATCATATCATAAGCAAACAGTGAGAGATTGATCTCTTCTTTTCCCCTTTGGACACTCTTAATTCCACTGTCTTGTCTGATTGCTATAGCAAGGTCATTTAGCACTATGTTGAATAGAAGTGCCAATAGTGGGCAATTTTGCCTGGTTTGAGTTCTAAGTGGGAACGCTTTCAATTTTTCACCATTCAGCATGATGTTGGCTATGGGGTTCATTGTATATAGCTTGTATCATTTTTAGGTAAGCCCCATCCTTGCCTATTTTGTTGAGCATTCTTATCATAAAAGGGTGTTGAATTTTGTCAAATGATTTTTATGCATCTATTGTGAGGATCATATGGTCTTTGATTTTGCTTCTGTTTATATGGTGAATAACATTCATAGCTTTGCATATGTTTAACCATCCCTGCATCCTTGAGATGAAGCTCACTTGGTTGTGATGGATTATTTTGTTGATAAGCAACTGGATTAGAGTGGCTAGGATTTTGTGGAGAATTTCTGTAACTATATTCATAAGGGATATTGGTTTGTAGTTTTCTCTTTTGGTTGCATCCTTTCTTGGTTTTGGTATCAGGGTTTTGTTTGCTTCATAAAACTTGTTTGGGAGAATTCCATCCTTCTCGATGTTGTGGCATAATTTCTGCAGGATAGGCATAAGTTCCTCTTTGTAGGTGTGGTAAAATTTGGGTGTGAAACCATCTAGTCCAGGACTTTTGTTTTTAGGAAAATATTTTATTGCTGTTTCAATTTCAGTACTTGATACTGGTTTGTTCAGTAATTCTATTTCTTCATGGTTGAGCCTAAAGAGGATGACTCTTTCTATAAATTTATCCATTTCCTCCACATTTTTCCAGTTTGTGTGCATAGAGCTTTGTGTGTTATTCATAAATTATATCTTGTATCTCCCTGGAATCCGTTGTAATTTTTCCTTTATTCTCATTGATGGAACTTATTAGAAATTTTTCTTGTCGGATTTTCATTAGTCTAGCCCAAAGTGTGTCAATTTTGTTTATGTTTTCAAAGAACAAACTTTTTTTTAGTTAATCTTCTCTATGGTTTCCCTGGTGTCAATTTCATTTAGTTCTCGTTTGATCGTAAATATTTCACTTCTTCTGCTGGGTTTGAGGTTGATCTGTTCTTATTTTTCTAGCGCTTTGAGATGATTCATTAGGTTGTCTATTTTTTATCTTTTAGACTTTTGGACATAGGCATTTACGCAAATAACCTTTCCTCTCAGTAATGCTTTAGCTGTGTCCCACAGGTTTTTTTATTATTTTTTATTATTTTTTTTTTTTATTTCGGCATATTACGGGGATACAGATTTTAAGGATTCAATAAATGCCCTTTCCCCCCTCCCCCCACAAGTCTGAGTCTCCAGCATGACCATCCCACAGACGGTGCACATCTCACTCATTATGTATGTATATACCCACCCCAGGCCCCCCTGCCCAATACCCTATTACTATAGTACCTATGTGTCCACTTGGGTGCTGCTCATTTAATACCAGTTTGCTGGTGAATATATGTGGTGCTTGTTTTTCCATTCTTGGGATACTTCACTTAGTAGTATGGGTTCCAGCTCTAATCAGGAAAATATAAGATGTGCTATATGACAGTTGTTCCTTAGAGCTGAATAGTACTCCATGGTATACATAGACCACATTTTATTAATCCATTCTTGTATTGAGGGGCACTTGGGCTTCTTCCACAGCCTTGAAATTATGAATTGTGCTGCTATAAACATTCGAGTGCAGGTGTCTTTTTTGTAGAGTGTCATTGGATCTTTTGGGTAGATGCCCAGTAATGGGATTGCTGTATCAAATGGTAGATTCACTTATATCGCTTTAAGGTATCTCTAAATTGCTTTCCACAGAGGTTGAACTAGTTTTCAGTCCCACTAGCAGTGCAGGAGTGTTCCTCTCTCTCCGCATACAAGCCAGTTTTTGTTGTTCGGGGTCTTTTTGATAAAGGCCATTCTCACTGGAGTTCAGTGATATCTCATTGTGGTTTTGATTTGGATTTCTCTGATGATTAGAGATGTTGAGCATTTTTTCATATGTTTGTTGGTCATTCTTCTGTCTTCTTTAGAAAAGTTTCTGTTCAAATCCTTTGCCCATTTTTTAATAGGGTTATTTATTTATTTATTTTTATTTTTTTTTTTTTTGCTGATTTTCGTGAGTTCTAAGTATATTCTAGTTATCAACCCCTTATTGGATGCGTAGGATGCAAACATATTCACCCACTTTGTAGGTTGTCTGTTTACTCTCATGACTGTTTCTTTGGCTGTGCAGAAGCTTTTTAGTTTGATCATGTCCCATTTATTTATTTTTGTTGCTGCTGTGATTGCCTTTGGGGACTTCTTCATAAACTTTTTGCCTAGGCCGATGTCTAGGAGAGTGTTTCCAACATTTTCCTCTAGAATTCTAATAGTTTCGTACCTTTTGTTTAAGTCTGTTATCCAGCGTGATTTGATTTTTGTGAGAGGTGAAAGGTGTGGATCTTGCTTTAGCCTTCTATAAGTGGCTATCCAGTTTTCCCAGAACCATTTATTGAAAAGAGATTCTTTTCCCCAGCATATGTTTTTGTCTGCTTTGTCAAAGATTAGATGGCTATATGAGGATGGTTTTATATCAGGATTCTCAGTTCTGTTCCATTGGTCAATATTCCTATTTTTATGCCAATACCAGTTTGTTTTAATTACTACAGCTATGTAGTATAATTTGATATATGGGATATTAATACCTCCCATTTTGTTTTTGTTGCCTAGAATTGCTTTTGATATTTGGGGTCTTCTTTGGTTCCATACGAAGCGTAAAATTATTTTTTCTGTATCTGTGAAGAATGCTGATGAGATTTTAATAGGTATTGGACTGAATCTGTAGATCTGTTCGTGTAGTATAGACATTTTAATGATGTTTAGTCTGTCGATCCACGGGCATGGAATGGATTTCTATCTGTTTACATCCTCTGCTATTTCCTTTCTCAGTGTTTCATAGTTCTCCCTGTAGAGGTCTTTTACCTCCTTGGTTAAGTATATTCCTAGGTACTTTAATTGCTTTGTTGCTATTGCGAAGGGAATTGAGTCTTTGATTTGGTTCTCAATTTGATTGTTGTTGGCGTATATGAATGCCTCTGATTTCTGTGTATTGCTTTTGTATCCTGAGACTTTAATAAATTCATTTATCAGTTCCACGAGTTTCTTGGTTGAATCTTTAGGATTTTCTAAATATCATATAATCAGCAAAGAGTGAAAGTTTGATCTCTTCTGCCCCTATTTGGATACCTTTAATTACACTTCCCTGCCTGATTGCTGTAGCCAGGACTTCCAGCACTATTTTGAATAGAAGTGGAGATAGTAGGAAGCCTTGTCTGTTTCCAGTTCTAAGTGGGAATGCTTTCTAATTTTCCCCATTCAGTATGATGTTGGCTATGGGTCTTTCATATATGGCTTATATCATTTTGAGGTATGTTCCTTCTATGCCTATTTTCTTAAGTGTTCGTACCATGAAAGAGTGTTGAATTTTGTCAAAAGCTTTTTCTGCATCTATTGAAAGAATCATGTGGTCTTTGTTTTTGTTTCTGTTTATGTGGTGAATTGCATTTATAGATTTACGTATGTTGAACCATCCCTGCATCCCTGGGATGAAGCCAACTTGGACCTGAAGGATTAATATTTTGATAAGCATCTGGATTCGGTTAGCTAAGATTTTGTTGAAAATTTTTGCTTCTATATTCATTAGGGATATTGGTCTGTAGTTTTCTTTTTTTGTTGCATCCTTCCCTGGTTTTGGTATCAGAGTAATATTCGTTTCATAAAAGGTGTCGTGGAGATTTCCGTTCTTCTCGATGTTGTGGAAAAGTTTCTGCAAGATAGGTACTATTTCTTCTTTGTCAGTGTGGTAAAATTCGGTTGTGAAACTATCTGGACCGGGACTTTTCTTTTTAGGGAGATTTTTAATTTCTGTTTCTATTTCAGCTCTTGAAGTTGGTCGGTTCAGGGAATCTATTTCTTCCTGGTTGAGCCTAGGGAGCCTGTGTGTTTCTAGAAATTTGTTCATTTCTTCCACATTTTCAAGTTTGTGTGCATAAAGATTTTTGTAGTACTCATAAATTATATCTTGTATCTCTTTGGGGTCCGTCGTGATATCTCCGTTTTTGTTCCTGATGGGGCTTAATAGAGATTTATCTTTTCTGCTTTTTGTTAGCTTAGCAAATGGCATGTCTATTTTGTTTATTTTTTCAAAGAACCAACTTTTTGTTTTATTAATCTCCTGAATAGCTTCCCTGTTTTCAATTTCATTTAGTTCTGATTTGATCTTATTGATTTTACTTGTTCTACTTGGTTTGGGGCTGGTCTGTTCTTCTTTTTCCAGCTCTTTGAGTCGTTTCATTAGATTGCCTATTTGTGATCTTTTTGACTTTTGGTTATAGGCATTTATGGAGATAATCTTTCCTCTCAGAACTGCTTTAGCTGTGTCCCAGAGGATTTGATAACTTGTCTCTCCATTGTCATTTTCTTCATAGAAATTTTTTATTTCTATCATGATTTCTTCATTTATGAAATAATCATTTAGTAGGAGGTTGTTAAATTTCCATGTTTTTGTGTAGAAATGTGAGTTTCTGTTAGGGTTGATTTCTACTTTTATTCCACTGTGATTTGAGTAGATACATGGTATGATTTCTATTTTTTAAATCTCTTGAGGTTTACTTTGTGTCCTAGGATATGGCCAATCTTAGACAATGCCCCGTGAGCTGATGAGAAGAACGTATATTCATTGGATTTTGGGTAGAATGTCCTGTAAATGTCATTCAGTCCCCATTGTTCTAGAGTTCTGTTTAAGTCCATTATTTATTTGTTAATTTTATTATTGGAGGATCTGTCTCGTGACGTCAGTGGGGTGTTGAAATCTCCGGTGATTATGGTGTTGCTATTAATCAATTTGTTTTGATCCAGTAATGTTTGCTTTAGGAATCTGGGTGCACCTAAGTTGGGTGCATATATATTTAAAATTGTTATCTCTTCTAGTTGAACTGTGCCCTTCACCATTATATAATTACCTTCTTTGTCTTTGACTACTTTTGTTGTTTTAAAAGCTAGATATTCCTAAATTAGAACTGCCAATCCAGCCTTTTTTAGCTTCCACTTGCTTGGAATGCTGATCTCCACCCTTTTTTCTTTTAGTCTGTATGCATCCTTGTAGGTTAGATGTGTTTCCTGAAGACAGCATATACTTGGCCTGTATTTTCTTATCCATTCAGCCAGCCTATGTCTCTTGAGTGGAGAGTTTAAGCCATTCACTTTTATTTAGAGAACTGAGAGGTAAGGTAGATTACAGTTCATTCTGTTAGGTTAGATGTTGTTGCATTGATTTCTCTCTTGATCCATAATAATATCTGGCCTTTAATCTTTGGGTTTTGGTTGTTTTTATATTCATGAGTTTTTATTATGGTGTTCTGTGTGTATCACTGTTTTGAGTACTTCTTGTATGGCTGGACTTGTCTTGGTGAATTCTCTGAGGCTTTGCTTCTCTGGGAATGTCTTAATTTCTCCTTCACGTAGGAAGCTTAGTTTTGCAGGGAATAAGATTCTAGGCTGGGCATTGTTTTGTTTCAGAAGAGTGAGAATGGGGCCCCAGTCTCTCCTTGATTGTAAAGTCTCTTGAGAGAAGTTGGTGTTATTCGAAGTGGCTTTCCCTTGTAAGTTACTTGCTTCTTTCATCTTACAGCTCTTAGAAGGTCCTCTTTAGTTGCTATTTTGCTCAGTCTGATGACTGCATGTCGTGACGTCTTCCTGTTTTCATTGAATCTCCCAGTGGTCCTCTGAGCTTCTTGAACTTGTATATCGAGATTTATAGGAAGGCCTGAGCAATTTTCCTCTATTATATATTCAAAAAGCTTGTCCAACCCTTGAGTGATGTCTTCTTCCCCTTCTGGTAATCTTATGACCCTCACATTATGTTTCTTCACATAATCCCACATCTCTTATAGGCTTTTCTCCTTTCTGTTGTTTCTCTGCTTTATCTCAGTGACTGATTTATTTAATTGGAAGGTGTTATCTTCAATCTCTGAGATTCTTTCTTCTGTTTGATCTACCCTGTTCTTGAGACATTCCACTGCATTTTCTAGTTCCCTGAGTTGATTCATCATCTCCTGGAATTCTGTTTAAGTTTTCTTCACTGTGTTGATCTCTTTAGTGAACATTTGTTCCATATCCTGGAGTCTTTTAGTGGTTTCTTTGTGTTGGTTATTGAGTTGTTCTTGCAGGTCGGTGAGTGTTCTTATGATCCACATACGAAATTCCTATTCTGTCTTTTTGGTTGCTTTCTTTTGGTTGTTGTCTGTTTCTAAGTGCCTGGAGCTCCTCTTTCGGGGTGTGTTTTCTATTTGTTTCTTCATATTTCCGGAGTTGCTTCGCTGATTTTTTCCCATGTCGCTCAGTTGTTGTTTCTTTCCTTTAGGTTTTCGTTTGGATATTCACACGTCTTGTTTAGTTTCAGAGCCGCTAGGTGGTGTTGTTCACTTGTTTCGGCCATCGCTGGGCTTGTGTCTGCAGGTCTCTCTACCTGCTGGGGAGCCCACCAGCAGTCCAAGATGCAGTGGAGGGGAAATGGCTGATTCAACTACCCTTCCCGCTGGTCTCTGGGCTGCTCCGGCGGCCTCCCATCTTCTGCCTCCTTAATTACACAGTTGCAGATAGATGGCAGGAACGGGAATAGTTCCTATCTCAGCTCCACCCCCAAGGCGGGGCTAGAAACTTTGGAGCCAAAGGCCCAGCCCCAAGTCACTGGAGTGTGGTGGACGTAAAGTCTCTCTGCCTTATAACCACCAATGGCAGCCTCTTACGAGGCTCGGCCCTGCCTAGGTGGGCTCCACAGTCTGGACACCAAGCACGGGAGATGTGTGCAGGGAGCAACTATCAAGAAGCAGGCAGGCGGTCAACGGGACCCACCGATCCCAGTCTTCTGCATCCTTAATTTCACAGGTGTATATAAGCAGAAGGAAAGGGAACAGATCCTATCTCATCTCCGCCCCCAGGGCAGGGACAGAAATTTTGCAGCCAAAGGCCCAGTTCCATGGTCCCGGATTGTGGGGGCTGTAAAATCTCTCTGCCTTACATCCACCAAAGGCAGCCTCCTATGAGGCTCGGCCCTGTCCCGGCAGGCTCCAGAGCCTGGACACAGAGTGCAGGAGACCTGTTCAGGGAGAGACTGTCCTGATGCCAGCAGGCCAGTAGCCAGACCCACCGATCCCCGTCTTCTGTCTCTTTAATTACACAGGTAGAGATAAGCGGAAGGAATGGGAACAGTTCCTATCTCAGCTCTGCCCCCAAGGCGGGGACAGAGACTTTGGAGCCAAAGGCTCAGCCACAAGACACCAGAGCATGGTGGATGTAAAGTCTCTCTGCCTTATAACCACCAAGGGCAGCCTCCTACAAGGCTCGGCCCTGCCCAGGCGGGCTCTGCACTCTGGACACAGAGCGCAGGAAACCTGTGCAAGGAGAGACTGTCCAGAAGCAGGCAGGCAGGTAATGGGACACACCAATTCCTGTCTTCTGTGTCCTTAATTACACAGGTGGAGATAAGCGGCAGGAATGGGAACACTTCCTATCTCAGCTCCACCTCCAAGGCTGGGACAGAAACTTTTGAGCCCAGGGCGGGGCTCTGGGTTGCAGGAGAGTGTGGAAGGCAATGTTTCTTTGCCTTAAATCCACAAAAGACAGTCTCCCCTGTAGTACTGCCCTGTCCAGGCAGGGTCCACTCTCTGAGCACAGAGTCAGTGCCACTTGTGCAGCAAGTGACGGTCCAATATCAAATTGGTGGAGCAGGGGCGCATACCAGCACTCTCTCTGCACCTCCCCTCCAAACCCCAAGCCCAAGTCAGTGCTGGAATGTGGAGGTGGGAGCGGTGCTGGAGGGGCAGAGGGAGGGGGGTACTAATGGATCAAGGAGTCTAACTTTGCGCACTCTGACCTCTCAGTGCTATCCCAAACCTTCTCTATATCCAAAGTCAAAGCCTCCTTCTCTGTAAACTCCCCTTAACCTTGACCTGGGAGTGTTCTGCAGGGAGATGCCCGAGTGGGCTCTGGTTCCTGCTGCTCAGAGAGTGGTTGCTGGGTTCGGACCCTCCCCCATCTTAAACTGCCACTGCTGTGTGCTCTGGAGAACTCAGAGTGTTCCCTGCTCTAGTCTCCTCTCCACATGGCTTTGTCCAATGCTGCCACTTCTCACCAACTTCAGGCACTTCCCGGCCTATGTGGAAGTGGAGCTCGGTGTAGGAGGGGGTGTTTCTCAGCACCAGGTAGGGCTGGTGCCACTGCCAGCCGGCAGTGGCTTAAACTGCGCCTTGATCCCTCCCTGTTGTGTGTCTCCAAATCCCCAATTTTTGCGGAAGAATAATCAATTCACCTTTGCTTTAGGATGTAAATGGTCTTATCCCTCTGTTTCCTGGTGGATGTCTGCAGGCTTGTGAAGCTGGTCCCGTGGAAGTGCAGATCGCTCGCATATGGCTATCCACTTTCTTCACTTTTCGCTCTGGGAGCAGAGTGCCAGGAGTGCACTCCTTCTCCGCAATTTTTTTCCTAATCTGTCCCACAGGTTTTAATGACTTGTTTCTCCTTTGTCATTTAGTTCATAGAATCTTTTGATTTCTGTCTTTATTTCCTCATTTATGAAGTGATTATTCTGCAGAAGGTTGTTTAGTTTCCATGACTTTGTGTAGACATGCGAGTCCCTGTTAGAGTTGATTTATACTTTTATTCCATTGTGATATGAAAAAATACATGGTATAATTTCTGTTTTTTAAAATTCTTTGAGACATGCTTTGTGTCTGAGAATATGGTCAATCTTAGAGAAAGTCCTATGAACTGATGAGAAAAACGTATATACAGTGGTTTTAGGGTAGAATATCCTGTAAATGTCAGTGAGGCCCATTTGTTCAAGAGTTCAGTTGAAGTCCATTATTTCTTTGTTAATTTATTGTTTCGAGGATCTGTCCTGTGATGTCAGTAGGGTGTTAAATTCTCCAGCTATTATGCTGTTGTTGTTCATATATTTGTTTAGATCAACTAGAGTTTGTTTTACGAATCTGGGTACAACAAGGTTGTGTGCATACATATTTAGAATTGTTATGTCTTCTTGTTGCTCTGTACCCTTCACCATTATATATTGACCCTCTTTGTCTTTTATTACTTCTGTTGATTTAAAAACTAAGTTATATGAAATAAACACTGCCATGCCAGCTTTATTTTGGCTTCTATTTCCTTTAAATATTGTTCTCCACCCCTTTACCTTTAGTCTAACTGCATCCTTGCACGTTAGATGCATTTCCTGAAGGCATAAGATACTTGAATTGTATTTTTTAATATTTATTCAAGTATTTTATAATACTTGAATTATATTTTTTTATTCAATCAGCCTATGTCTCTTGAGTGGGGAGTTCAAGCCATTCACATTCATTGAAATAACGGATAGGTGTGGCAGATTTCTGTTCATGATGTTGGGTTGAGATTTGTTGCTTTGTTTTCTCTTTTGAGCCATTGTGGTTTATGGCCTTTGTTCTTTAGCTTTTGAGTAGTTTTACATTTGTGAGTGTTTATTGTGCTGATCCGTGGGTAACACCGGTTTAAGTAATTCTTGAAGTGCTGGTATTTGGTGAATTCTCTCAGTCTCTGATTGTCTGAGAATATCTTGATTTCTCCTTCGTATAGAAAACTTAGTTTTTCAGGGAAATACATTCTAGGCTGGGCATTATTGTGTTTCAGAAGAGTGAGAATGTGGCCCCAGTCTCTGCTTGCTTGTAAGGTTTTGGTAGAGAAGTCTGGCATTATTTGGATTGGCTTTCCTTTTTATGTTACTTGCTTCTTTCTCCTTACAGTTCATAGAAGGTCCTCTTTAGTTGATATTTTGGTCAGTCTGATGACTGCATGTGGTGACGTATTCCCATTTGCATTGAATCTCCCGGTGATCCTCCTTGCTTCTCTAACTTGTATATCTATATTTTTAGCAAAGCCTATGCAATTTTCCTCTATTATATCTTGTAATAGCTTATCCGACCCTTGAGTGTTTTCTTCTTCCTCTATGGGTAACCCTATAACCCTAACATTAGGTTTCTTCACATAATCCCACATCTCTTGTAGTAGGCTTTGTTCTTTTCTCTTGTGTCTCTGCTCTCTGTGACTGACTTATATTATTTTAAGGTGTTATCTTCAATCTCTGAGATTCTTTCTTCTTCTTTTTTTTTTAGCTACTCTGTTCTTGAGGCTTTCCACTATATTTTGTATTTCCCTGAATAGATTCTTCTTTTCCAGGAGGTTTTTTTTTTTTTTTTTTTTTTCTTTATTATTGCAATTTCTTTAGTGAATTTTTTTTCCAGTTCCTGAAACCTTTTTAGGTTTCTTTGTTTTGGTTATCCAGTTTTTCTTCTAAGTCATGGAATTTTCTTACAATCTGTGTTGAAAATTATTCTCTCATTTTAGTGGTCTAATTTTGGTTGATGTCCATTTCTAAGGGGCTGGTGTTCCTCTTGGGGGTGTGCTTTCTGTTTGATTCTTCATATTTATAGAGTTGTTTTGCTGATTTCCCCCCATCTGGATCAGTTGTTGCTTCTTACCTTTAGATTTTCATTTGAATAGTGACACACTCTGTTTAGTCTCTGAGGTTTGTGGGTGAGATTTGACCACACTCTTTATGTTGAGTTTGTAGATGCCATAAAAGTGTGTGCAGAATGACCTCCCTGTCAGTGGGTGGCGCTTGTTGGAAGGAGCCGGCTACACTGTTGTTTTTGGGTACTCTAAACATCTCTTGATCCTCTGGAGAGGCACTATTGTGTCTCACATGGTCGATAGTCCCCCTATACTTCCAGGTGTGTCCTTATTCTTCAATCTTGGTAGATTTTTTTAGAAAGGTATATAGAGAGTAAGGTTCATGACAGCATGAAAGATTGCCAAGGAACCTTCAACTGTACTGGTGATGTTTTGATTTCCTAATCTGGGTAGTGGGTACACAGATTTTTATTAAATTTTTATGGATACATTTTTGTATATTTGAAATAGTCTGTAAAAGTTAAAGCTTTCTCTGAAACAGAGGCCTTTCTATGAGATTCATGTGGACTGTAGATAGTCTTATACTCTGACAGTTTTCTGAAATGATTTTATGTACACCTCTTTCCCAGATCTTCCTGTCACATGTTCCCAAATCATGTTATTCCCTAGTCTGTAACCATTTGACCACAGAAGACATTGGCCACAGTCTTTTACTTACTATAAATTCATACCATGGTCCATGTCTCATTTCTTTTTCACTCCATTTCATGATTCAAAGATCCATATATTCTGGTGTGGTAGAAGGAACAGTTTAAATTTGTTTCTGATTTACAGTGTACACACACAATTCTATAGGACAACACTCCAAACTGCAAAAGTTTTATCCTTACTGATTTCTTAAGTCTTTAATTTGCCAGTTTATCATTTAATAAGAGCAGTTGTTTCCATGTTATACGCCAGTAAATTCCATAGACAATAGTACATGTTTCTCTTTTTTAGAAAGAGTTATTATTGTTTCAGAGAGCATAATAGAACATTAATTTCCCAGTTTACAGACAGGCAGGATAACCAAATGTTAATCCAGAATAAATTCCATTCATATGTGAGTATCACAGCTCCTCAATGATGGAAGGAATCCAGGAAAACTAATCTTGTTCCAGGTAGCTTCTTGTTTGTAGTTCCAAAAAAGATACAGTGTCGGGCTCTGCGATTGGCATTTTGAGCACTCATGAGTTGAAATTACCAGATCATCTTGGTAAGGAGAAGTCCATGTGCTTTACCTCATAAATTACCTTCATTCGAGGCATTAGATTCAATTTATTCATGAGCCCAACGAGAAAGCAGGAGATAAATGGGGATACTGTCAGCATATGCAGAATGTGCCATTTTGTCCATCTAATTATTGAGACTCCTTGTCACTAGATGACCTTTGGTGAGCCTTTTCATGGGACAGAGATTTCATCTTCAACCTAGGTGCATTCTTTGAGAGGTCCATTTGCATATCTCTTCTGGAGAATTCCTTGTTCCCAATTTTCTAATCCTATTCTTTCAAAATTCCTGATCATCCATCAATGACCATGAATTTATATTTTAGCTTTTCCTTCTTCTAGGGAAACTGAACAACCATATGTACTATTTAGGTTTCTATTCACTGGGATGATTTTATTCACCTGTTTATTTAGGGCCACCCTTGAATGGGAGTTATAGCACCATCACAGTTCCCTTTTGACTAGTGCCAGTATATAGTGTAGCTCCATATGTAACAGCCACAAATGTTACCTTCTCTCATAGTCATCTGGACATTAGGAACTAGCCAGGAGGATACAGGTGTGGGTTATGGGAGCTATATCCATCTAGCACAAATAGTCAAATTGGAATATAAATTATCTGCCCCTAAAAGTTATTTTTACCAGCTGAATTTTCTTAAAACTATTCCTATAAATCACACTTCCACCTGATGATAAGTTATTTATTGCTGAATCTGATTATTATCACTTTGACTTTGAATAGCACATAGTTTATGAAAGGAGTGAGATTACATAATCATATAATGTCCTGTGGTCAAACTTTTAATCTCCACAAAACCTCATGTAATATGACAGGACCTTTTCATGAATGAATAGTTGCTTAGTGAAGGAGCCATGACCCTGCTGAAAACTCAACAAGCCCCCACCCTAATTCTATTGGGACTTCCCTCAATTTTCAGTCAACATCCATATCTGCCATAGATACTTCTGACCATTGTATCTGAGGGATTGGCTCTTTTATTTAGTAAAGCAAGTGGTGTTTTCTAAAATTGGTTATTTGAGAAAAAATTTAATAATTTCTTTTTGCATTTTGAACACAGAGCCTAAGCTGTTTTTGAAAAGATGTGTGTATGACTATGTCACAGTGATGAAATGGTGTATAGTCATGCAGTATACATTGGTAGTATTGCATGATGCCAAAAAAAATATTTGCTAAAGCTATTTCAGTGCAAATGAAAGTTAAACATAGCCTCCTTGTTCATAGCTGTGAATAGTTGATACTGGTTTTTATTGAAGGTGACACAGAGAGGGAGCTGGTGTGGGAAAGCAGGTGAATGAAGCAAACAATAAACTTTTAAATATATTTTTACTTTATAAATTTCCACAGAATCTACCTTTGTCTAATTTCTTTTTACTGACTGTAAGAGAAAAAGCTGGGTGGAATTTTCCTTTTCAGTCTTCTAATAGAGAATATACATGATCAGCCCTTCATTAAGAAAGAAAATAAAGAGAAAAAACAGGTGTCTCATGAACTGAAGCAGAGAAGAGTTGAATTACAACAGCAATGAAGCCAGGTGATTAACAGAAATTAACACATTTTCATGACAAATAAAAGAAGTTTGGAAGTAGAAAACTTGTAGGTGTATGTTATTGTGGTATATTTATTTGATGCCAGACTGTTCCTGATTGTGGATACATCATTTTCTGTACATCAGTTTACAAATTAATTTCTCTAATATAGAGATGAACAGCTCATTAGCTTTTCCTTCATTTTATTTTATTTCTTTTTTTACTTGAATATAAGATCTTGTGCCATATTTCTATAAAAGTATGTAGCAAAACAATACCAAGTCTTAAAAACCTACTATCAGCAGAAACAGCAATGAGCTAGATAGGTACTTCATGCTGGTTCCATTTCTGAGTCATCAAACATTTAGTTGTGTCAAGGAGCAGCTGGCTACAGTCCTCAAAATGAATTCACTTCCAAATATAAGGTGTTCGACTTGCTTTGTTC
The DNA here is from genome assembly GCA_008750895.1 of Mirza zaza. NCBI lineage: Eukaryota > Metazoa > Chordata > Mammalia > Primates > Cheirogaleidae > Mirza > Mirza zaza. The sequence goes on along the minus strand of VSMD01139223.1, from coordinate 39,054 downwards.
TCCCCACTGGAAAAAAAGATGGTTCTGCACCGTGGTTTGGATCTGTTTTGACTGACTTTTGACAATGACAGAAGGGTACAAAGGATGTGGAAGAAAGGCCCCACGTTAATAACAATTGGCTCCATTAGTGTTCAGGGAGAACTTAAAAGAAGTTTAAAGGCAAATGGTCTTTAAAAACTGTCGGCACAGTAATTCTTTTATTAAAGGCATTTGTCTTAGTGAGCAAGTCTCATGATAATTATTGTGGTGGCTTTTGCATGTGTAACATATGCTGCTATGGAAAAAATAATTGTAAATGAATGGGTCAGGGCTTCCGTCTGACTTCACATTATGGGAATAACAATTTTGCAATGATTGGGATAAACACTGTGTTCACTAGCAAAAGAGACAGTGAAAGTTAGAGATGGCTGCATTTGGACATACACAAGCTCTCCCAATAACAGCATTCATGAGGTTTTTAAATAACAACTATTCACATGATAATTTGGCTTCTCATTTGTTCTTTTTTTTTTTTTTTAACCTTCTGTCACCTGCTCTTTGTTGTCTTCTTCTTCTTCTTCTTCTTCTTCTTCTTCTTCTTCTTCTTCTTCTTCTTCTTCTTCTTCTTCTTCTTCTCCATTAAATTTCCTTAACCATCTGATGTTTTTCTTCTTGGCATTTACAGTCGATTTCATTCCTCCTCCTAGAGTGCATAGACTCCCAAGTCTGCAGGCTTAAATATTAAATACTGATAAAGAAGCAGTTTAAAGTGATGAAAATTCGATCATGGACTTTACAGACACACCGTCCAGAGTTTTATCCCCAACTCTGCCACTTACTAGCCAGATGATCCCGGTTGGGGTGTCAGGAGGTGTTTTTCTCAATACACTGAGCCTCACTACTTTCACTACTTTCATTTTTGTATTAGAGCTAATAACACCTGTCTTAGCTCTCATCGTCACGCCTCTGTTCATATGCTCAGCCAGATCTCTCTTTGTGGAATGCCCTTTTTCTATAACTGCACTTAGCCAACCCCTACTCACCCATTCTTCAAGTCTCATTCAAACAATTCCTCCTCAAGTAGACATCCTGGAGCCCACACTTTGGGATGCATGTGCTGCTTCTGTACTTCCACAGCACCATTTCTGATATTTCTATCTCAACACTTTCTATATACTATCAGAATTACATATGCATGCATGAGTCTCTAACTAGGACAAGGGCTCCCTGAAGATAAAACCATGTTATCTCACTCTTGGTACCCTAGCATCCACTGGAATTCCTGATCTTAGGGATCTGTTTAATAAGTAAATATTTGTAAAACAGAATTATTCTTTGAATTATGGTTTGCTTTGAAATTAAAATTGCATGTTTCATATAAAACACCTAGTGTACCTGGCACTTAGTTGGTTGTTACTTCTGCTTAACCTAACTTAAACAACCATAATGACAATGGAAAGATACTATTTTGTAGTCTATTTTTGTTTGTTAGTTTAATGTTAGTTACAGAGTAGATGGCCTTGAAACTTAAGTCAAGTTCTGCTGCCCCAGGATAAATATCCAAAGGCCATTGCTGATAACTCCTGCCTGGTGCTTAGTGAACACAAATTAATTATCTACTGTTGACAGAAAGATAAAATATCATATCCCTGTGAAGCTCTGTTTTATTCTTCTTGGCATATTTTCATACTTCTTTCTTTGAGGTCTCATATAACTTTCCCATGTTTTCATTACAGTGCTTTTCAGACTATACATGTCTATTTTTTCTATGAAACTCTGAGGTATTTCTAAACAAGTTCTATTTCACATGTCTCATTAGTTATCAGTACCTAACACAATGTCTGATACAGTAGATATTCATATTAATATATAGAACTAGGCTTTATCAATGTTATCTGTACTAGTATTTAAAAAATATTATTCTGGTTATTCCACTCATCCAATGTGTTAAAACTCTAGCAAGTCAAACTTTCTTAGGAGTTTCTAATAGTCTCCTACTGCAATGCCTTCACCTAATTCATTCCATGAATTCTTCATTAGATACTGAAAATTGATACCTTGGTACACTTAAGTTTGAGTAATCAAAATTTTCAAACCAGTGGAGTGTGACAATAATTGTTTCCTCTAGGTATGTGAGGTATCTATTGAAGATTTCCACCTGACAATGCTTGACTTGAGCTAATATTCCCATACAGTGGTCCCATTCTAATCTGGCTTGGTAGCAGGGGATTATAACTCACTGCAATTTAGGCATGTATTCTATAGTAGAAGAGACTCAACTTAGTAAGTAACCTTCTGCTGATGATTCATGGTGCAGTAACTTGTGATGAATAGCTGCTGATTAAAATCTCAAAGTCTGAGAAGAAAGGTCAGACTTCTTCGATGCCCTTTAGTTTTCAATGCCCTTTCTGTTTTACAAAAAGTTCCTTGGACAGAGATATCCAAATGAATTTGGAGAGCTACTCTGTATTCACGATTCATTCTGTTTTCTCCAAATGTTTTTGTCTACTATCAGTAGAAATTAAGATAAGTGAGACCTTCTGGAGATATTCTAACATTAATAGTGCTCAAGTAAGAGTGCTCCTCAACTGTAGATGAGTCACTTAAATCTAATAGGAAGTCAGGAGATGTGTAACTACTTCCATTGCTATTCTTATGCTAGGCCTTACTAGCATAGTGAGACCCATTTGCATGGCTTCTGTTGAATGTGACAGACAATACGGGAAGTTACAAAGACCTTCATCATGATCACCCAGCTCATGGATTTGTGCTATTCTATGTGGTAATAAATGAATAATAAAATATTCATCCAAATTAGTTGAAATCCTGTGAGCAGAAGAAGTTAAACTGATAGAACAGTAAAATAATTGACGTTATTGCCTGGAGAATAAAGTGATAAATCTAGGATCAAGAAAGAGAGTAAAGATAGGAGAAAGTGGATGGATGAAAAGATTAGTGGTTACTATGAAATTAATAATCAGATGTAACATGAGTGAATGAGTGAGATGGTAGGAGACAAAGTTTCAATCAAAGATGAAAATGCTTCAACCTCATTTTTTAGGAAAGCAGAAGTACTAAATTATTATCAGGATGAAGATATGAGCACAGGAATGAATGGCTGAGGTACAGTGGAAGTAATATCAGGAAATGCAAAGGTTTAAAAATTTTGAGACCAGGGAGTTAAATGGCTCATCTGTGTGATGATAAAATTTGGGGTAGAGCTGAGACATTTTGGAACTGATAATTTTGGCTAGGTTTAAAATCTTTAATGAATATGGGGAATATACAAGAGGTTTGTAGAAGGCAGCAACACAGGAAAAGTAGAGGTTATGCGGCTACATTAATTTCATAGATTTGGAAGGTTTTACCAGCTTAGAGAGATAATGGAATAAAGAGCAAGATTGATACTGCTATGGTCTGAATATTTGTATCTCCCTCAAAATTCATATATTTAAATCTTAATTCCTAAAGTGATGTTATTAGGAGGTGGGAAACTTGGGAGGTGATTAGGTCATGAAAGTGGAGCCTTCATGAATGGGACTAGTGCCCTTATAAAAGAGACCCATAGAGCTAGCCACCATGTAAGAACAGAGCTAAAAAGCACCATCTATGAAACAGAAAGCTGGCTCTCATAAGACACAGAATCTGCCAGAATCTTGATCTTGGACTTCCCAGTTCCAGAACTGTGAGAAATAAACTACTGTTGCTTATAAGTGAACCAGTTTTTGACATCTCTTAATATTAATAGCAGCCTGAGTGGACCAAGATAGTAAATTGATACTGAGAAGTGAGGTGCTGCTGTAACAAATATCTAAAATGTGCAAGTGTCTTTGAAACTGGGTAATTGATAGAGGCTTGAAGAGTTTTGAGGTGCACAGTAGAAAGACCCTATATTGCCATGAACATTCTGTTAATGGTGATTCTGGTGAGAGTTCCGAGGAGAAAAGCTATAAAGCCCCAGACTTCTCAGAGAATACCAAAGTGGTTGTAATCAGAATGTTGGTACAGTATTCCCCCTTATCTGCGGTTTTGCCTTCTGAAGTTTCAGTCATCTGCAGTCAACTGTGGTCTGAAAATAGGTGAGTACAGTATAACTGTACTGGAGAAAGATAGACCACTTTAACACAAGATTTATTACAGTATAATCTTGTATTAATAATTGTTCTTTTCATTGTTAGTTATTATTGTTAACATCTTACTATGAATAATGTATAAATTAAACTTTATTATAGTTATGTATATATAGGGAAAATAGTATTAATGTTACAGAGTTTGGTGCTGTCTGTGGTTTCAGACATCCACTGGGACTCTTGAAATGTATACCCCTAAGTTAAGGGGGAGGGGCGGCTACTGCACAAGTATTATGGTAAAGGTCATCCTGATGAGGCCCACATATGGAAATGAGGAACATGTTATTGAACAATGGAGGAAAGGCCATCATTGTTATAAAGTGGCAAAGAACTTGGCTGAATTGTGTTTGTGTCCTACTGTTTTGTAGAAGGCAAAATTTGTGAGTGATCAAATTGAATATTTGGATGAGGAAATGTTTAAGCAATGTTGAAAGTATGGCTTGGCTTCTTTTGAATGCTTGTAATAAAATATGAATAGAGAGAAATTATTTAAAGATACTGTATGGGGGAGGGACACACTTGTAGCCTTGGCTTGGGCAGGACAAATAACATTACATATAACCAAAATGTTTATACTCCCATAATATCCTGAATAAATTAAAAAATATTTTCTAAACAAATAAAAAAGACAAGATTGTTAATCAAAACTGAAGCAGAAATTAACAATTTAGAAAATTATCAGCCTATCTATATTAGAAAAAAATGAGAAAATCTGTTCAGGAGAGAATGAAGGTGTGGCTAAGCCATCATTTGATAAGGAGATTCATATGGATCAGCCATCTGAGCAGAAGCCAGGACATATTGTTGAAGATGACTCTAGAGACATTTCTGTTTTTAATTAATTACATTTTTTATGACCTGTGATTTAATTAATTAATTTATTTATTTATTTTATAGGTACATAATAGATGTACATAGTTTCAGAGTATATGTGATAATTTAGCATATTAATATAATTTGTAATTGTAATTTGTAAAGGCCAAATCTGTGTACTTGGAATATCCATCACCTTATAAATTTATCTTTTCTTTAGACTGGAACCATTACCATTCTTCCCAGATCATTGAGGCTGTGTCTCCTATCACAAAACTAGAGTTTCAGGGACTGGGCATCAAAGTTATATCAAAGGAGGTGCTTCCACTCTCCTGTACTGCTTCACATTGCAGGTTCTTCTCCCCACACTCTATTGCTGTGCTCTTTGGTTGCCTCAGGTGGAGCTCTGTTGGGTCCCAGTGTGCCTTGTATCATATGCAACAAAGCTGTGGAGGTATGGCTGCCTCCACCTAGAATTGAAAGTTGCCCTGAAGAGCTGTAGGCCCAGGCAAAGAATTGCCATGGTAGTGGGCTTGGGGAGGCAAAACAGAGAACCACCACTAGGTAAATATCCAGTGAAGCTATGAAGTTGGTGCTCACCACCTGTCCCTAGGAGGTACTATACTTAGACCCTAGACTGGTAGATCCACCAGCATGCAATTCTAGGCTGGGAGAGATGCAGACATTCAACTACAAACCATGAGAGTTGCAGAATGGGCTATGTCCAGCAAAGCCATAAAGGCAAAGCCTTCCAGAGATTTGAGTACCAAATTCCTGCCCGAGTGTGGGACATTGAATGAAATATTATTCTAAAGCTTTAAGATTTAATGTTTGCCCTTTTGGGTTTTGGACCTGCTTTGAACCTTTCACTAAGAATTCTATTTCCTGTTTTTGGAATGGGAATGTCTGTCCTGTGCTTATTGTCCTAGCATTGTATTTCATGAGCATATAATTTGTTTGATTTCACATGCTTACTGCTGGGAAGAAATTTGCCTCAGAATGAATTGTACCTTGAGTCTCACCCATATATGATTTAGATGATATTAAGATGAGACTTTGGACTTAGGCATATGAATTTATGCTGGAATCGGTTAAGACATTTGGTCTATTGGGATGGAATGAATGCATTTTGCCTGTGAAAAAGATGTGAATTTGGGGGACCTGGGGCAGAATTCTGTGGCCTAAGTATGTATGTTCCCCCCAAATTCATGTCATAATCTTAACCCTCAAGGTGATGATTTTATGAGCTGGTGCCTTTGGCAGGTGATTATGTCATCAAGGCAAAGCCCTCATAAGTGGGATTATTGTCCTTATGTAAGAGACCCCAGAGAGCTAGGCCACCCCTTTCATCATGTGAAGGTACAGTTAGAAGGTGCCATCTATGAACCAGAAAGTGGGCATTCACCAGAAAGTCTGCTGGCACCTTGATCTTGGTTTTCCCAACCTCAGGAAGTATGAGAAATAACTTTCCATTGTTGATAAACTACCCAGTTTATGGTATTTTATTATAGTTGCCTAAACAATCTAAGACTGATACTCTACCTCCTAAACCTGAGGTGATTGGGGAGTGGAAGAATGAATAGACTCTATTAGACATATTTTCTGTGAAGGCACCACCCTTGGAGCACAGTGAGCTTTAAGTTAAAGCAGCAGACTCAAAGAAAACATCACAAGAAGTGTGGACAATAAAAGAAATATAGAGAGGTTGGGACACTAGAAAGGAAGGGCATGAGCAAAATTAGCTGTGGAACATGTCTTATATTTGGGGAGATGATTAAGGATGACAGAATGTAAGGCATTCCCAAATAGAAGGTTATAAATACTTTGACTTGATTGGTCCTAGATAGTCCAAGTAGATGGCAATATATAGGTTTCCTTGGATGGAGTCAAGAGTGATACAGATTAAAAATGATTATGAATGGGTTCTAGGATAAATGTGTAGGCAGTAGAATTAGCTATATTCCAGTGATCCTCATTAGATGTTGAAAATATAATAGATGAGGCACCCTGAGAGTAAAGGTTAAGAAAATTGACAAACTATTGAAATTAGTAATATGATCACTCTGGTTTCTCCAAGAACAATTTTGCTAGTTTTAAGTACAGATAAAAAATCTCAGAAGATTTTTGGTATAAAATTTATTTTCCCTGTTTTGAGGACCAAATGTTAAATTTAAAAGGAAAATGAAAGGAAATAGCATAATCTTTTCTGGCAAGATAAAAAATACATGATGTTTAATAATGTTCGAGATTTCTGGGAAGGATGTAGAGAGAATGAAACACCAAGAACTCCTCGCCTTTAATCCTTTTGAAATAACTATATTCGTTTTCAACTGCTATGTAACAAGTTAGCACTAATTTAGTGGCTTAAGCAAGCAAGCATTTAGTATCTCATGATTTCCATGGCTCAAGTATCTGGGCATGGTTTACTGGGTACTCTGTTCATAGTCTCAAAAGGCTGAAATCAAGATTTCAGGTAGGGCTTCTTTTGCATTTGAATCTTACAGTTTAGTTTCCAAACTCATTCACATTGGCAGAATTCATTTTCTTGCAGCTGGCAATTTGCTTCTTCAAGATCAGCGGGAGTACTTTTCTGCTGCTTTCAGTATCTGAGCTCCAGGAAGACCTAAAGCCTTCTTTTAAAGGCCTCACCAGATTAGGTCAGGTCCACCCAGGAAATATCCCTTTCTATTATCATAAAGTCAATTGATTAGGGACTTTAATTATATTTTCAAAATCTCTTTACTTTGCTATATGTCATATCATACTACTAGAGTAATACCTCATCATATTCATGGATTATATCCACATTCTAGGAGAAGGAATTATACAGGAGAAGGTGGATGTTTTGGAGGTCATTTAGAAGTTTACCTACCAAAATATCCAAACAATAAAACTCAAGATTATCCATGATTCTGACGGAATTGTTTCTGAATAACTGCTCATTGTGACAGTATGAAGAAAGTTGGGTTTATTTTATTCCCTTTGGCTACATGCCTCTCATTCACACTTTGTATTTTTTTTTCTGGCCTAGTCCTACAAAATGTTCTAAATGATATTTCTAAACATTTTTTGATTGTGTTTTATTATCACTCTTCTAAGTAGGATTTTTGGAAGTTTTTCTTTTTTTTTCCTCTCTAATAACATACCCATGAAATTTTAAAATCAGATATACACAAAAAATATATGATTTTATGCTGTACTTATCTGTGCTTTATACATAAAATAATAAGAATATCCCTCTTCCCCAAAGAACCAATTTTTGTCCCATTAGGAGTGATATAGTCCCTTTGGAGAAATCATATTCTAAAAGATCAATGGATCGTTAGTACATGAATAATCACTGTGTCCTGCTCTTTCTTTTACCTTTGCTTTCCATGCCTCATATTCCAAGTTCTATTCTCTACAATTCTGTAATGTAATGATTAGTGTGGTTTGCTGATGAGTAGGATTTAGATAACATGTGCTTTGGTTATGACTCTGTAACTAATATTCAATGTGACCTTTGGCAAGACAAGCAAGATTTTAGCGGGGCAATTTCTTAAGTATGTCAAAAGGGCACAATGTTGTAAGGTAAAACTTTGTTATAACAGAGAAATTTAATTTGATATACCTAAAGTTCTGCATAATAGAATAAAGGAATATTCTGTATAATTTTTAAAAAGACTGATGAGAAAAAGGAAGTTTTTACCCCAGAAGCAAGAATTTAGAGATAAAACGATGTTTAAAGTATGCCAAATGTTTCTTAATGGTGTTGGCAGTTTTCATGTGAATTTTTTGGATATTCATAATGTTACAATAGGGGCCAAGAACAGCACCTATGATCATAAAACAATGACTAAACTTGTAATCAACCAAAGTTCATGGTATCTTGAGCTGCTTTCTAATATGTTATTACTTCCTGGCCATTGGGATAGATTTCCATTTTATACATAATTTCTCAAGCTAGCACACATTTGTATCGATGTTACAAAACAAGGAAAAAGCCATGGTGCTATTATCGAACATTACCCTAGATATAGTATGTGCTAATTGTTTGGTATACACTCCCAGCATATGGCATTTATGGAGTGATTTTCAAGACTTCAACTAAAATAATTTCTGCTTCCTTAGTTGTATTCTGAGAGTTCCATTGTTACAATTTGAGCTTTGTTCAAGTATGGGCCACATTCCAATATGTAATATTTAACTTTTACTTACCAAACCTTTGACATAACAGTTTGAAATTTTCACAAGGCAAAATAGCATGAATAATGGAATTTGGCACTATATCTTACCAAGATTTATTGGAAGAATAAAAAGTAGATTCTAAAGTATATCTGAAGAATTAGGTTGGAGTTCATTAATATCATGCATTGGGAATTAAAATTCATGCTTTATATATCTTTATTGAAAAATGTGCTTTCTTTAATTTTGCCACTTGTCTCTGTTCATCATTTGAAATTCCTCTCTGCTTTTTTGTTTGCAGGGTCATTTCTACAGTTGCAAGATTGTGTTGCCTTGATGAAATCAATGGTATGATTTCAAACAAGCTAGGACCCACGGTGTAAGTAAAGTGTTTCAACATTATCTTACACTCAGAACACTGATAAAGGTATTATTTTATCAACTAGAAAATCAGAAATTTAAGTTATTGTGTGCCTGAATGTATCACATATATTATACTTGAGTTGATGGAAACAGCATGGAATTATCCTTATTGTGGTTCAGCAGTGTCAAAGCTGGGGAACTAGGCTTCAAGAGTGTTGGATAAACTTTTCTAAGCATTTAGAGAGCATAATGCATCTCCAGTAGATTTAAACTGAACTTTTGTTTACAAAATAATACCATTTGCAAATGAAATATATATTTTAGCTTGGACACTTGATTTATCTCCATATTTATTGGTGGAAAGCAACTGTTGTGCCAAAGAAAAATTGGTCTCCATGCAAGATCTAGTGAAGGAAGAGAGCAAGCCATGAAGTTATGGATTCAGACTTCAGGTAAAACCTTTCCCTGAGTCCCTGCCCCACAGATATCTCCTTCCTTCCATCTGTGATCGTCATTCTCTTCCTCTAAAACACTAATTAAACTGAAAGAGGTGGCCTCTAAATCCTTATAAGTTATCTGACACACCAACATGGATGACTTATTCAGCTCTCTTCATTAGAGTGTAGAAACAGAGCAGGGTAAAATAATACAACTAGACTACAGAGAAGGATAGGTGAGAGGCTATGCTATTTCACTAAGTGAAGATTCTGTGTGGAGAAAACCATATATGACTTTTAAAAACTGACATTCCTAAAATTAACCATGGCACACGTATCTTTTTTTTGCTTTCAATTACTTGTTCTGATCCCGATCATGCATCAGAATCCACCTCAATAGCTCCAAGCAACCCTGGTCCCTCTATCCCTTGTACCATCACTGTCTCTAACTTTATAGATAGAAGCTGTAAAAGATAGTGCAATTATGTTTTTACTTTTGGCTCAACATGCAAGTTGAGAGGTCCTCTACAGTAGAAGTAGTGTCTTATTTTATTTTATTTTACTTTACTTTACTTTACTTTATTTCAAAGTATTATGGGGGGATGAGGCTTCAGTCAGCTGTGCCTTTGGGGTCACTTCCCATCACCAAAGTGTTGCCTTATTATTCTTCTTCGTTTTGCTAACCCCTTCCCAGTGAATGGGATTAAATATATGATCAGTTGAATGAATAAATTAATAAATAAATTAATGAAAAACTCAACATCCATAATGCTGGAGCCTTAATCTTATCTCAGCCATCATTACTATTGGAATTGCTCAACTATTTGGTATATGGTTTATATTTAATGAATGGGCTATAAAATATGAATGTAGACAGATATGTGAAGAGGCCACAATTCAAAGAGTTAATCTTCATAAGCACTTATCCATGAAGGTAAACAGAGGGTATTTATAAAAGCTTTACAACTTAATTCTATTCATTACCAAACTATGTATTGATCATTTTTTATGTCCTCAATGACGGCTTTTGTTTTGGGGTACAGCAGTGAAATAAATGACACAAAAAATTCTTACCAACATGATATTTTGGCAGATGGGAATGTATTTATGCTTTTTTTGCCTTAAGTACTGTAGTAAGTAGTAAGTACTTGATGTGTACAATTTCATATAATCTTCAAACCATCCCATGAAGTATATAAAATCATTGTTCTCATTTTTACAGGAAGGAAATTAGGTATACAGAAGTTTATACAATCTTCTATAACATTTCCAAAGTGTTTCCCACCTTTGGGAGTGATTGACAGGTTGTGGTTATAAGACAGATCACATGGCAGGTAACATAACAAGATAGGTTATATAATAGTTTTCTTTTCTGCACATGTGTTCTTCCCCAGAATCCTTCACAGAGCTTCACCCATGTTATGCTAATTAGATGGTAATGAGCCCTAGGTTAGTTCAAGTTTGATAGGAAATTAAATTTTAGCTTTTAAAAAGTTATAACGGCTGTCATTTGGCTAGGCTATGGTTGCAAAATACCTTATGTTTATAGCACGGATGATTCTCTTAATTGAGAATAGTAGATCAATATTTTTCTTAGTGTGCATAGTAAAGAATAGGTCCCATAAAGGAAAGAAGAAGTCTTAAAGAACACATAGGTTCCTAAGCATATTTATCATCTCAAAAACAAAATTATTGCCATCAATTAGAAAAATCTAATAACATGTTATAAATAATATAAATCATGATATTGTTAGGTCTGGTGGAGAGTAAACAGGTATCAAGGCGACTAAGGGCAGAGAGCAGGAACGAAATTGTAGCTAGGAACAAAATTGTGGCTAGAAGATAGAGGAAAAAAAATGGTGGAGTAAAGGTAAACTCTTGGATTCCTGCTCCAGAGAAAGAGGCATAGATCTCGGTCTTCTACACATGAGTGGATTGCTCCCCTGCAAGAACATTGTTGTGAATCAGCAGAGAATCAGCATGGGACACACAAAATAGGAGGAAGAAAGGTGAACAGGAGATAGGATCGCAAACACTGGAGAGTGAAAAACAAAAAAATGAACAATAGAGCGTGGATGGCTACGCTTGCTGGGTCAGCAAGTGAAGTGGGATCAGACCCACAGGAGAACTTCTTGCTTACCCATTGACTTCCACACTCACTTAGGCAGGGATCTGCGTGAAGATGGTGCAAAATCACAGCAGGAGGCATGGGGCTCTATGGAGAGGAGACAATAGTCGCAAGCTTTGTAAATTCCCCAGAGCTCTGTGCCATGACTGCACTAAGTGGGGGAGGGATCCACCTAGGCTACTGTTGGAGGTATTTAGGAGACAGATAACTTTCCTTTTGCACTCAGCAGATCCAGAGTTACAGAGGTGATCACTAAGTAAAGGACTGTAACCTGGAAAGTGCTGCGGCTGAATAGGCATGCTCAGGGTGGGTCAGTAAGAGCGAGAGCCACTGCTGGACAAGTGTGAGGCTGTGGGAGGGCAACATAAAAGAGACAACAGGGAATCCTGATGACCCATCTCCCCAATCCTGCATCTGCCGTCTCCTAAACAGTCACCCCCAGTGCCAGCACTCTGTGGGCAAGTGGTCCACTGCCCAGCTGCTGTGGTGTGATATGGCATGTCTGGAAGCTCCCTTCACCAAGCCTGAGGACTCTTGTGACAAGCTCCATCCTTACACAATCTATGATCAACTAGCCTGGCCTGTCTTGATGGATGAATTCTGAACACTTCCCTAGTCATGAGTAGGCTAACGCCTGTAGGAATTGCAGGCACTGGGGCACTGGGCAAATTGGGGATCCACGAGCTCCCTCTAGCTAGCATCTTTCACACTGAAAGTGGTAGGCTCCACACCTGGAGGTAGGGTGAGACAAGAAAAATGACTTTCCCTCTGCAACTAGTGTGAATCTATGGGACCTTGGTGCAAATCAATAGCTGAAAGCCCAGTGGCTTTGCTCCTCAAACCACTTTAGGTCACCCAGTAGGATCATATTGCTGGGGATGAATCTCTGTCCCATGTCAGCTGCCAACAGTGAGTCCATGGTCAGGGAACAAGAATCTTCACAAAAGGCTACAATAGGCTCTGCAACTAACTCCTCCCATCAGGAGTAGCCTCCCAACTGTGGTGGGAGAACTCTGAACAACATAATAGCGCCTCTCCCCAGTGGCAGATTAAGCAACCATAGAAGTGCACACATCCAGGCTGACAGGCAGCAGCTGTGATCCGCCTTGCTCCTATAGCACCTAAGGAACAGAGGCTACACAAGGCTTCTTTCTTCTGAAACAAAATGCAATAGCTGATCAATATGGGAAGAGCTCAATGAAATAACACTGAAAGTATGAAGAATCAAACGGAAAGCACTTGCCCAAAGAGGAACACCAGCTCTAAAGCAATGGACATGAACCAAATTCAGAACACTAAAATGACAGAAGAAGAATTACAAACATGGAATGTAAGAAAACTCATTGATATGCAAGAAAAAAAATGGATAACCAACAGAAAGAAATGACACACAAAAAATCCAGGACTTAGAAGAAAAATTCAGTAAAGAAATTGAAATATTAAATAAAAATCAAACCAAACCCCTAGAAATTAAAAATCTATTCAGGGCACTACGAAACACAGTGGAAAGTCTCAAGAACAGGGTAGATAAAACAGAAGAAAGAATCTCAGAGATTGAAGTTAACACCTTCCAATTAAATAAATTAGTCTCAGAGATAGAGCAAGAAAATAAGAGAAAACAGCAAAGAATATAAGAAATGTGGGATTATATGAAGAAACCTAACTTGAGGTTGTTGGGGATTCTGGAAGGGGAAGAAGAAAACACACAAGTGCTGGATAAGATATTTGAAGATATAATTGAAGAAAATTTCCAAAGCATTACTAAAAGTCTAGATATCGAAGTACAAGAAGCTCAAAGTATCCCTTAGAGATTCAAAGCAAATAGGAAGACACCATGACATGTTGTCATCAAACTGACGAAAATATTGACTAAAGAGACCCTTCTATGAGCTGTAAGATGAAAGAAGCAAGTAATATACAAAAGAAAGCCAATCCGGGTAATGTCAGATTTTGCAACTGAAACCTTACAAGCAAGGAGAGACTGGGGCCCCATTCTCACTCTTCTGAATCAGAATAAAACTCAGCCTAGAATATTTTATCCTGTAAAACTAAGTTATATATACAAAGGAGAAATAAAGACATTCTCAGATAAGCATAGATGGAGGGAATTCACCAAGACAAGACCAGCCCTCCAAGAAGTACTAAAAACAGTGTTACACACAGATCAGCAAAATAAACACTCATGAATGTAAAACCACTCAAAAGGTAAAGATTAAAGGCCAGATACCACAATGGCCCAAGAGAGAAAACAAAGAAACAAAGTTCAACCCAATAGAATGAACAGAAATTTTCCCCAACTATCAGTTATCTCAATAAATGTGAATGGCTTAAATTCCTCACTCAAGAGACATAGGCTGGCTGAATGGATAAAAAAAATACAAGGCAAGTATCCGCTGTATTCAGGAAACTCATCTAACCTGCAAGGATCCTTATAGACTAAAGGTAAAGGGTTGGAGACCAATATTTCAAGCAAACAGAAGCCAAAAGAAGGCTGGTGTGGCAGTTTTGATTTTGGATAACTTAGTTTATAAACCAACTAAAGTAATGAAAGACAAATAGGCCATTATATAATGTTGAAGGGTACAGTTCAACAAGAAGACATAACAATTTTAAATATGTATGCACCCAACTTTGGTGCACCCAGATTCATAATCAATCCCTTCTTGATCTATGGAAAATAATTAACAGCAACTCCATAGTAGCCCAAAATTCAAAATACTACTAACTGCAAAGGACTGATCTTCTAAACAGAAAATTAATAAAGAAATAATGGATTTAAACAAAATTCTAGAACAATTCTGCTTGACTGATATTTGCAGGACATTTTACCCCAAATCCAATGAATATATGTTATTCTCATCAGCTCATGGGACATTCTCTAAGATTAACCATATCCTAGGACAAAAAGCAAGTCTCTAAAATTTTTCAAATATAGAATTTTACCGTATATCTTATCAGAACACAGTGGAATGGAAGTAGAAATCAACCCTAAGAAAAACTCTCATTTCTACACACACATACAAAAAAAATAATAAACTACCTTCTGATGAAAGATTACTTCATAAATGAGGAAGTCAAGTTGGAAGTCAAACAATTGTTTGAACTTAATGATAAAAGAGACATAAGTTATCAAATTCTGTGGGACACAACTAAAGAAGTCCTGAAAGGAAAGTTTACTTCCATAAATTCCTATATACAAAAGACAGAAAGATCACAAATAGACAACCTAATGAATTTATGTAAAGAGGTGGAAAAAGAAGAATAGACCAAACACAAACCCAGCAGAAGAAGTGAAATCAACAAGATCAAATCATAACTAAACAAAATTGACAACAGGGAAGCTATAAAGAATATTAATAAAACAAAATGTTGGTTCTTTGAAAAAATAAACAAAATAGACACCCATTGGGCTAAACTAATGAAAAGTAGAAAAGTGAATTATCTAATAAGCTCCATCAAAAAGAAAAAATGAGATATTACAACTTATGCCAAGGAGATACAAGGTACAATCTATAAATAGTACAAAAACCTTTATGCACACAAACTGGAAAATGTGGAGGAAATGGAAAAATTCTCAAAAAAACACAGCCTCCCTAGGCTTAACTAGGAAGAAATAAAATCCCTGAACAGACCCATATCAAGCACCAAAATAGAATGAGCAATTGAAAGTCTTCATAAAAGGAAAAATCCCAGACCAGATGGTTTCACATCTGAATTTCACTACACCTACAAAGAAGATCTGGTACCTATCCTGCAGAAATTATTCCACAACACTAAGAAAGATGGAATCTTCCCAGTTTATTTTATGAAGCCAATATAACCCTGAACAAAAACCAGGAAAAAAAAAAACAGCATAAAAGAAAACTACAGACAAATATCCCTTATAAATATAGATGTAAAAATTCTAATAAAATCCTAGCTAACAGAATTCAGGTGCTTATCAAAAAAAATCATCCATCACAACAAACTGTGCTTATCCCAGAGAGGCAGGGATGATTCAACATATGCAAACCTATAATTGTAATTCACCACATAAACAGAAGCAAAAACAAAGATCATATGATCCTTTCAATAGATTCATAATATGCATTTGACAAAATTCAGCACTCTTTTATGATAAGAACACTCAACAAAATAGGCAGAGAAGTGGCTTACCTTAAAATGATACAAGCCAGATATGACATACCCATAGTAAACATCATACTGAATGGAGAAAAATTGAAAGCCTCTCCACTTAGAACTGGAACCAGGCAATGTTGCCCACTATCTCCATTTCTATTCAACATATTGCTGGAAGTCCTGGCTATAGCAATCAGACAAGAAAGTGCGATTAATGGAATTAAAATTGGGGAAGAAAAGTAAAGATCTCACTCTTTGCTGATGATATGATATTATATCTAGAACACACCAAGGATTCAATCAAGAGACTCCTTGAATTGATAAATGAATTTAGTAAAGTCTCAGGATACATAATCAATACAAACAAATCAGAGGCATTCATGTACTCCAATAACAGTCAAATTGAGAACCAAATCAAAGACTCAATACCCTTCATGATAGAACGAAAGAAAATAAAGTGTTTGGAATATATTTAACTAAGGAGGTAAAAGAACTCCACAGGGAGAACTACTTAACACTTAGGAAGATAATAGCAGAGGATGTAAATAGGTGGAAAACAATACCATGCTCCTGGGGTGGCACAATCAACATTTTAAAATGTCTATACTACCCAAAGTGATCTACAGAGTCAATGCAATCCCTATTAAAATGCCAACATCATTTTTCACAGACATATACAACATAATTTTACACTTCCTATTGAACCAGAGAAGAATCAATATACCAAAAACCATTCTAGGCAATGAAAACAAAATAGGAGATATCAACTCGCCAGACTTCAAACTATACTACAAGACTGTAGTAATTAAATCAGCTTGGGAATGGCGCAAGAATAGAGACATTGACCAGAGGAACGGAAATGAGAACCCTGATACATAAGAATCCTCATATGGTCATCTAATCTTTGGCAAAGCAGACAAAAACATCCACTGGGGAAAAGAATCCTTATTCAATAAATGGTGCTAGGAAAACTGGATAGCCACATGTAGAAGACAGAAGCAGAATCCACACTTTTCACCTCTCACAAAAATGAACTCACATTGGGTAACAGACTTAAACCTAAGGTATTAAACTCTTAGAATTTAATGGAAAACGTTGGAAAAATACTCTTCTATATATTGGCCTAGGCAAAGAATTTATGATGAAGACCCAAAAAGCAATCACAGCAACAACAAAAATAATATATGGGACTACATCAAACTATAAAGCTTCTGCAAAGCCAAAGAAACTCTCATGAGAGCAAACAGACAACCTACAGAATGGGAGAAAATTTTGGCATGCTACACATCTGATAAGGGGATGATAATTAGAATCTATTTAGAACTCAGGAAAATCAGCAAGAAAAAATCATACAACCATATCAAAAAGTAGGCAAAGGGCATGAACATAAACATTTCAAAAGAAGACAGAAAAATGGCCAACAAACATGAAAACATTCTTAACACCTCTAATCATCAGGTAAATGGAAATCAAAACCACAATGAGATATCACTTAACTCCAGTGAGAATTGCCTTTATCAAAAATTCCCAAAACAATAAATGTTGGCTAGTATGTGGAGAGATAGGAACACTCTTCCACTGCTGGTGGGCCTGCAAACTAGTGCAACCTTTGTGGAAAGCAATATGGAGATATCTTAAAGTGATACAAGTAGGTCTACCATTTGATCCAGCAATTCCACTACTGGACATCTACCCAAAAGAACAAAAGATACTCTATAAAAAAGTCATCTGCACTCTAATGTTTATAGCAGCACAATTCACAATTGGATAGATGTGGAAACAACCCAAGTGCCCATCAATACCTGAGTGGATTAATAAAATGTGTTATAAGTATACCATGGAGTACTATTCTGCTCTAAGAAACAATGTTGATATAGCCCCTCTTGTATTTTCCTGGATAGAGGTAGAACCAATTCTATTATGTGAAGTATATCAAGAATGGAAAAACAAGCACCACATATACTCACCAGATAATTGGTTTCACTGATCAACACCTAACTGCACAGATAGGAATAATATTTATCAGGTGTCGGGGAGACGGGTGCGGGGAGGATGTTATGGGCATATACATACATAATGAGTGCGATCCACACCGTCTGGCAGATGTTCTCACTTGAAGCTCTCACTTGATGGGAGAGGGTGGAAGGGCAATAGACATAAACTTAACATTGGTACCCCCATAGTATGCTTAAATAAAAAATAAAAAATATTGTTGCTAAGTACTATTCCTTTGTGGGAACATACATAACCAAAAATTTCCTAGTAACCTTGAACCAACCTAGGGCTCAGTACCATCTAATTAGTATAACATGGTTGAAGCTTTTGTGAAGGATTCTGGGAAAGACACATGAGCAGAAAAGGAAACTGTTATATAACCTACCCTGTTATGTAATCTTCCATGTGATCTGTTACATAATCACAACCTGTCAATCACCCCCTAAGGCGGAAAATGGCAACCAATCCTGCCAGGAGAAATGTGGGAATAAACTAGTAGGTTTATAAAGGGCAGCATGTGCTCATCCTCTAGCATCTTTCTCCACTCCTGGGGACTGACCCATTCCACTCTCTCTGGAATTTTTTTTTTTCTGTTTGTGTAAGCTGCCTTTACTTTCATTATTTCTTTCATGTGATAAACTGTATTAAGTTGCTCTGTGTTTGTCATCATTATGTCATTGGTTTTACTCAGTTCTAGGACTCCTTGTTAACACTGGGGAACTGGGGGGCCAGGAAACACCCACACAGATGAACCTAACAATATGATAGGAAAACATACAAAATTAATCATCCATTTCATTTGTTAAGGTATATCATGTTTTAAATTTAGAATGAGTCTTATTTTTAAAGTAACATAAATAGGATATCAACTTTTTAAAAAAATACACAATTCAGAGCACGAATATCTTCCATTCATAACTTGTTTTGATAGCCTTCTTTGTTGGTCATATCTTTGGTACTTATACCTGTCTATACACTGTGACCACATGACTTTAATATGATTAGCAAAATTCAGGTTTAGTAGTTTAAGAGAATAAAGGATTTGAATAAACATTTTATATGAGATGTCATCAGAAAAAAATCTGTATTCAAAATATGATAGCAGGATAATTTGTTACTACTAAATCAATATTACTCTATTATTATCAACTCTCTTCATGTCTATATAAATTCATAATTTCTCTGTAGCAAAATAGCCATAGAGATACCTTTGAGTTTTCTTTTCCTTTTATTTAAATTTTGTTGTGTCCCTGCCCTCCCTCCTCTATCTCATCTTTTACATTTCTTATTCAAAGAGAATCTACCCTCCTCTGTATTCTCAATGTACTCTCCTTACACTTCTCCTAAAGGTCTTATTTCACATTTACTGGTATTTAAGGAGTTAGTTGTTGTCTGCATCTCCAACTAAATTGTAAATTCTCTGAGAGGAAAAGCTATGACTTATTTGTCTTCCTACCTTCCCATATCCCTTAGAACAGAGATTTTGCACCAAAGAGGAGCCAAGAAAATATCTGACAAATGAGTACTAGTCATTCTATTAATATTTAAAAATAAATATTATTAAATGGTGCCAGTAATCTTTTAGTATAGCATATTGCCTCAAAACATACAACCTACTTAATGGAATATGTTAATTATCTTTATTATTTCCAAACCCAGGTGCAGGAGTTTATTAAGAAGAGTTATAAATAGTCTCATTAGAAATCCCAAGATAATCCCAAATTTAAGGTAATGTAATTTCTTCAATATATTCAAAGGACTGGAACTTGGAACTTTTCAATGACTCTGTAAGACTAGCCTTGTCAAAGCCTTGAACCAAAGTAGGAGGTACTGCCTGCAGCATGAGGGGCATGGACTCTGGAGACAGACACCCTTGGTTCAAAATCCTGCTCCACCATTCACTAGTTCTTCAACCTTTGCCAACTGACT
This sequence comes from Mirza zaza, assembly GCA_008750895.1. Taxonomy (NCBI): domain Eukaryota; kingdom Metazoa; phylum Chordata; class Mammalia; order Primates; family Cheirogaleidae; genus Mirza; species Mirza zaza. The sequence goes on along the minus strand of VSMD01139223.1, from coordinate 18,997 downwards.
AAATCTCCTTCCTTATATCATTACCTAGGTGGATAGATTTTTGTGAAGACAAAGGCAAGTAATGCATATAAAACAATCAGTACAGGGTTTTGCACACAACGAACACATCATTGTGATACCCTTACATAGATATTGCATAGACTCCTGATCTCTAAATGAGTCACTTTGACCCCAGCTTTTCAAAGCATTGTTCAACTTCGCATATCAAACATCGGTGGTTGTAAGTAGGATTTCCAAATAAAATAAAGAATACCCGGTTAAATTTGAATTTCAGATTAAAAAGTATGCTTTTTAGCATAAGATTGCTCTATGCAATATTTGGTACATACTTATGCAAAAAAAATCATTCATTATTCATCTGAATTCAAATTTAATGGGGCATCCTATATTTTTATTGGCTAAATGTGGTAACTTTGTTCAGACACTGTTACCCATCAACAATAGTCCATTGCCTCAAGCCCTCAGAGATGAACAGAGAGTTGCAGAGTTTGCATTTCAATTACTTTCACATTCACTCAATTTTGCATCTTAGAAATTAATCAAGGATCCAGCACAGGGACATTAGGTAGTAGGTAAAACCTAGACGGCTTTATTTTCTCTTAATGTGAAGGAGTTTTTCACTTTGGGAAGACTTAGTATATTTAATCAGAACAAGGTCTATGCCAAATGCTAAATCTCCAATTCTGTTATTTTTATACCATTAAAATAGTTGGGGGCAGCTATATAGAGGTGGTCTATGATTCACTGCCTACACATTCTAAAAGCTTTATCAGAGAAAACAAGGCTATATAAGCACACATACCAATGAAAGATAGCCTGAATTGTTATAAAGCATTGGCTAGGGACAGAGTTTTCAGTCACATATCCAATAACTGATACACATAATTTTTCTTTTTTTCCACATAGTGGTTCTTGGTATGATACAGAGTTTTAGTGTTCTCTAAGTGAATCATATCCGGGAAAAATTCCCTCGGATTAAAGAAGCAATATTAAGATTATTGAGCAAAAGCTATTACTTACCTTGTACTTATTTTTCATATTCAGAGATTTCATATAAGAAATTTTTTCAGAGTATGCTGTTAGGTGCTACAAATACTAAATATATATCTGTAATATGCAGTCTATGAAATATGGATGCTTTCTGAAGACTTACCATGTGATTATCTTTTCAAAAATTATTTTTGAACATATTTCAAAATATATACAAATAAATATTCATGTTTATTTATAATATATACACATATTAATACATATATGTGCTTGTATATATATGTGTGCACATATATTGAAGACTAGAGAGGCTATTCTGAAGAGATTTTTATTTGGAGTAAAATATATTATTTCGAGAGTTAATACTCAAAATAAACAGTTGTTTAGATTTGGAGTAGTTGCTGGATACTCCTCTTGCAGATGTTCCACATAAAACATATGACCCTCACTTGCTCACTTCATCTCAGAAATCACCATCTCAGAGAAGAATTTCTTATTAAGCAATTTTTGTTTTGTTTTGAAACCTTAACAATTTTACAACATAAAATCTACTAAAATATATTCAATGCAAACCAAATCAAATTCCCAGTGGAATTATGTTTGTGGAAACTGACAAGTTTATCCTTAAGTTGTCTTGAAAAAAATGAGTAAATTTTCTAATAAATATTTGAAAAATACAAACCTTATTATTTTTACTTACCAAATACAGATATATATTTGTAAAAACCATTAAAACGGTATATATTTATGCAAGGCTTGACAGAAAGATGAAAAGAGTAAGAAGAATGTTACAAAACTAGTCCTATGAATGTAAACATTTATTTTATAATAAAGAAAATCAATGGGATAAAAGTTACATTATTGGGAAAATTAGCATGATAAATGCTTAATGAATTTTTTTCACTACAAAAGAAATTATATTTTAGATGACTTAAAAAGCCAAACATAAATTACAATCTGTGCTAATATTCTAATATAAAAATTATAAATCATGCAAAATGTAGAATCTGTACAGAAAAGATTGACATATTTGACAATATAAAAATAAGAAACTTGGGAAGGAAGAAAGATGGGGACCAGAGACGCTACCCGCCTGAGCATCTCTTTAAAAAGGAGAAGTGTTAGGTGAAAGAGAAAAAAACAGACAGACAGATATTGGATGGGGGCGGTCTCGTGTATGGGTCCTTGAACATACACGAGACTCCATGGGAAGAGGTTGCAGACCACAACAGGAAGGAAAAAGGCATCAGTGGGGTTTAAGCCCTGAGAGGCTTGGAGACCTGTGAGATGGGTAAGTGAAACTGTTAACTTCTCCCTCCTTTGCATGTCAGACTATCGGTGGACTCCTGAGCTGCCGGAGAGATCTGTCCACACTAGCCCAGAGACTGCTGCTGCCAGTAAGAGGGGAGTTTCTTGTGGATAGGGCATCAAGCTCCAAGGCTCTCCAGGGTTCCTCCAACCCCACAGAACAGAGCTGGATGGCAAGCATCATATTACTTCTCTACACACTGGGCACCTTTGCCTTCCCAGGAGGCATCAACCCCTTGGGTTCCTTCTTGCTTGTCCCCACACAGACATTTCCAAACTCAAGCCCATACTGCAGAAGCCACAGCAATGCAATGGGTCCCAGCTTATCTGCATGTTTCAAGAGTCTAGTCATTCTGGGTGACTGTCTCTTGGAAAGAAGGTCGGAGATGACCAGAGTGAGTACTTTTCTCCACCTAGACTCCTTTTCTCCTCTTCCACTCAACCACCCATACCTGCCAAGAGAGAAAATTGAGCCATCAAACAGAGGCTTCCACAAGGAATTGTCCTCAGACCTTACCTTTTGGGGTCCTACAATGGATTGAGGGGTGCCTGGAATGTGAGCTCGCTCCCTGCTGGCACTCCATAGTGCTGCCTACACAGCAATTCCATCAGATCAGGGCACACCCTGAGGCAGAGGGACATTGAACCAGCTTGGGCACAATGAGGGTGCCTTGGGACCAGCATGCTTCTCCCTGGCATGGTCAGGGAATTGATCTCTGGGGCCCTGGGGGTGTGTCTGTAGGCCAGATCCTGTATACAAAGGTCTCAATGGCATTGCGTGGGGGAACAGAGGGGATATTTGTGAATTAGGCATTGGAGATTTGGCTGCCTACAGGGGCAGATGTGGGGTGAAGGTTCCCTGTGGGTCCTATTGGCAGTGAGTTTGTGGGGGATCCCTCCTTCTATGGGAGTGCCACACTCCCATCTCAGGCTGGAATCCTGGTGAGGAAATCTCCCAGCCTACATTACAGTTGTGGGGGAGCACAGTTGGCTTGAGGTCCTGCCTGTTGGCAGAGGCCAGGAAAAACTGCAGAATATGGAAGGGTGGAAGGAGCAAAGCCTTCTCCAGACTTCCAGATTGAGGGGCTCAGATGGACCTTCCTCCACAGATGGACTTTCAGGTTGAGTGAGGCTGCTTCTGCCCTTCCCTGGCAGCTTAACCCAGAGATGGAGATCAGATTTTGACCCGTGCTAAAAATATTTGTGAAGCTTAAGGGGAGAATCACCCAACCCATCCCTTCTGAGCCTCACTAATCCACCTATCCCTGCTGTGGTGGAGAATAAGACCATATCTGCAAGTCCCACTGCCCGACCCACCACCTGAGGCATTAGAATTCTTCTCCTGAGGAACTAGAGCAGGTCAAAGGACCCAAAAACAACATTGTAGCTTGTTCCTCCTGGAAAACACCACCTACTTACAGGGAGGTTAATTTGCATGCCCATTTACTGACTCATCATACAGACTGTGGTTGATTCTTAACCACAAGCATGACCTACTGGCTCAGAGATTAAACTTGGTATGTAATTATAGAAATAAAAGAAAATCCAAAAGTAAGAAGCAATAGCTGGTACAGATGAGAAAGAATCAGCCAAAGAATTCTGGAAGTATGAAGAAAAAAAGTAAAAGGAGAAACCTAAAAGGGAACACCAGCTCTCTAGCAATGGATACCAAACAAAATCAGAATATTGAAATTACAGATGAAGAATTTCGAACATGGATTTTAAGGAAGCTCAATGAAGTACAAGATGAAATGGAAACCCAACACAAAGAAACCACAAAAAACAAGGCAGGAAATGAATGAAGAATTCACTAAGTGAATTGAGATATTAAAGAAAAATCAAAAAGAACTTCTGGAAATGAAAAAAAAAAAATTCATTCAAAGTATTACAAAACACAATGGAAATCCTTAAGAACAAGTTAGGCCAGGCAGAAGAAAGAACATCAGAGCTTGAAGATAGTACCTTTCAATTAAATAAGTCAGTCACAGAGATAGAGCAGAGAAGTAAGAGGAATGAGCAAAGCCTACAAATATATGGTATTATGTAAAGAGGCTTCACATAAGAATCATAGACATCCCTCATGTTTAAGAAGAAAATACACAAGGGCTGGGAAAACAACTTGACAGAATAATCAAGGAAAATTCCCCATGTCTTGCTAGAAATCTAGATATACAAGTACAAGAACCTCAAAGGACTCCTGGGATATACATTCCAAAGAGGCAAACACCACCACACATAGTCATCATACTGATCAATGCAAACATGAAGGAGATGCTCTTCCAAGGAATAAGGTGAAACCAGCAGGTGGCTTACAATGGAAAAGCCACTAGACTAACTTCAGAATTTTCAATAGAGAACTTACAAACCAGAAGACACTGGAGCCCTATCCAAGTCTTCTCACCCAGAATTATGGCCAACTTAGAATTTTGTATCCTGCAAAACTAAGTTTCCTATATAAGGGGGAAATAAACTATTTATAATACAAGCAAACTCTGTGGGAATTTTCCAAGACAAAACCTACCTTATGGGAAATATTAAAAACTGCATTATACACAGATCAACACAATAGACACCCACCAGTGTAAAAACTCCCAAGTGCTAAAGGTCAAAGACCAGATACCACATTGGCTCAATAGATAATAAAGTAACAAAGTTCTACTCAACAGTATGAACAGACATACACCCCACTTATCATTATTTCAATAAATATGAATGACTTGAACTGTTCACTGAATATTCATAGGCTGTCCAAATGGACAAATATATACAAACCAAGTTGAATATATCTGTTGAACCTATGATCCACATTTAATACAAAAGGACTCGTTTATATTCAAGGTGAAGGGATAAAAAACAATATTCCATGCAAATGGGAACCATGAGAAAGCTGGTGTAACAGTTCTCATATGTAATAACATAGTATTCAAATCAAAAAAGTAATGAAAGACAAATATGATTATTATGTAATGGTAAAGGGTACAATTCAACAAGAACACATAACAATTCTAAATATTTATGCACCTAACACAGGTACCCCAAGATTCATAAAGCAAATCCTACTTGATCTAAACAAAATTAAAAACAGCAACACCATAATAGCTGGGGACATCAACATCTCTCTATCCGAACAGGGCTGATCCTCCATACAGAAAATTAACAAATAAATGAAGGACTTAAACAGAACTATAGAACAAATGGGCCTAACAGACATTTAAAGAACATTCTACCCAAGAACCACTGAATATACATTCCTTTCATTAGGTCTTGGAATATTCTGTAAGATTGATCACACCTAAGCCTCAAAACATTTCTTGACAAATTTTAAAAAATAGAAATTATACCATGCATCTTCTCACAACACAGTGGACCATGAATAAAATTAGAAATTGATTCCAACAGAATCACTCTTCTATATACAAAGTCATGGTAACCAAAGAACCTACTGCTGAATGATAGTCTGGTCAAGAAGAAAAATTAAGATGGAAATCAAATGATTCTTTGAAATTAATTGTGCAGGGGACACAAGGTATCAAAATTGATGAGATGTAGCTAAAGCAGTCCTGAGAGGAATATTTATATACATACATGCATACATCCAAAAGACAGATCATAAATCAACAATCTAATAAATTGTTTCAAAGAATTTGAAATGAGCAAACTGATACCAAACCAAGCAGAAGCAAGGAGAGAACCAAGATCAGCGCAGAACTAAATGAAATCAATAGATAACAAAGAACTAAACGGAAGATTAATGAAACGGAAACTTGGTTATTTTAAAAGATAAAATTGAAAGGAATCTCACTATATTAATCAGAAACAGAAAAGACAGGGCTATAATAAGCTCAATCAATAAAGAAAAAGGGTAAATTACAACTGCTAACGTGGAAATAGAAAATATCATCTTTGAATACTATAAAAATCTCTATGCACATAAACTTGAAAACATGAAGGAAATAGACAAATTATTAGAAACACACAGCCTCCGTAGGCTCAACCAGGAAGAAATAGAATTCCTGAACAGACCAATATCAAGTAACAAAATTAAAGTAGCAATAAAAATCATTTCTAAAAAAAGAATCCCAGATCAGATGATTTCACACCCAAATTTTATGAGATGTGCAAAGAAGAACTAGTGCCTATCCTGCAGAAATTCTTCCACAACATCAGGAAGGAATGAATATTCTCCAACATGTTTTCTGAAGCCTACATCAAACTGATACCACAGCCAAGAAAGAAATCAAGAAAAAAATAAAATGACAGACCGTTATGAATATAGATGTAAAAATTCTCAATAACATCCAAGAATACCAAATTCTGCTGCTAATCAAAAAAAAATATATATATATAATAATCCATCACAACCATAGGGGCTTCATCCCAGTGATGCAGGGATGATTGAACATACTCAAATCTGAAAAAAAAAGGAAAAACCTAAAAAGTAAATAAAACATTTTTAAAAAGAAATTTTCTGGGACAAAAGATAACATAAAAAGTTTGAAAAACAAGTGGCAGACAGTAACATGTCTACCAGGCACAAGATTAAAATTTTAAATGTACATAGATATCCTAAAATAATCTAATAAACATAATGCAACCAGAATAAAAATGTACAAACAATATTAACAGAAAATTCTAAAAGGATAGAAATATAATGAGATGTCCAAATTTAATATTAACTAGGAAAATGCAAATTGAAAAAAAAGTGACTATTGAATAACCACATAATTGGCAAAGATATAAATGATTGGTCTTTTGTGGTGATAGCGAGGATATGGAAATAGGGGACTCTTCTGCATATGTTTTACTGAAAATATAATTTATGTAAAATAATATGCACTCATTTTGAGTTTAGAGTTCAATGAGCTTTGACAATTATCACCATCAATGTAACTTCTATCCCAAAGTCAAAAATAATTCCATCACCTCACAGTTTTCTGGGAACCCTTGCAGTCAATCTCCAACCTCTTGCCACTGACCAAAATATCAACTAAAGAGGCCCTTCTAAGAGCTGTAAGACGAAAACAGCAAGTAAAATACAAGGGAAAGCCAATTGGAATAACACCAGACTTCTCTAATGAGACTTTACAAGCAAAGAGAGACTGGGGCCCCATTCTCACTCTTCTGAAACAAAACAATGCCCAGCCTAGAATCTTATTCCCTGAAAAACTAAGCTTCCTACATGAAGGAGAAATAAAGACATTCCCAGACAAGCAAAGCCTCAGATAATTCACCAAGACAAGACCAGCCCTACAAGAAGTACTCAAAACAGTGTTACATACGGAACACCATAATAAAAACTCACAAATATAAAAACAACCAAAACACAAATCTGTATTTTGTAAATTTTATTTCAGAAAATTACAGGGGTACAAAATCTTTCATTACATAAATTGCCTTTGCACCAGCAGAGCTAGAGCATGCCCATCCCCCAACAGCATGCACCACACCTGTTTGGTGTGAATTTACTCATCCCTTCCTTCCCCCGCCATCTCTCCAATACTCGATGAATATTATTCCATATGTGGCCATAAATGTTGATCAATTAGTACCAACTTAATGGTGAGCACATGTGTTTGATTTTCCATTCTTGTGATACTTCAATTAGAAAAATGGGCTCTAGCTCCATCCAAGATAATACAAGAGGTGCTAGATCACCATTGGTTTGGGGGGCTGAGTTGAACTCCGTGAGATATATATATATATATATATATATATATATATATATATATATATATATGCACACACACATACACACACACATATATGTGTTTATATATATATATATATATATATATATATATATATATATATATATCACATTTTATTAATCCAATCATGGATTGATGGTCATTTGAGTTGTTTCCACATCTCTGGAATTGCGAATGGTGCTGCTATAAACATTCTAGTGCAAGTGTCTTTTTTATAAATGTATTTTTTTTCCTTTGGTACATGCCCTGTAATGGGATATTTTTAGTTCTTTGAGGTATCTCCATGCTACCTTCCATAGAGATTGTACTAGTTTAAAGTCTCACCAGCAGTGTATGAGTGTTCTTATCTCTTCAAATCCACTCCAACATTTGTTGTTTTGGGACTTTTTGGTAAAAGCCCTTCTCACTGGAGATAAATGATATCTCATTGTGATTTTGATTTGTATTACCCTGGTGATTAGAGATGTTGAGCACTTTTCATATGTTTGTTGGCTATTAGTCTGTCTTCATTTGAAAATTTTCTGTTTGTGTCCTTTACCCATGAGGCAAAGGGGGTAGGTGAAGATGGATATATTCACAACTAATGGGTGTGGTGTACACCATCTGGGGGATGGACACACTTGAATCTATAACTCGGGTGGAGCATAGGCAATACATGTAACCTAAACATTTGTACCCTCATAATATGTTGAAATAAAAAATAAACTAAAAATGTAATTAATAAAACAAATAATAGGAACTTCTATGTATTGAGTGTCTACTATATGCTATACATTGTGCAAAATTATTTAGAGATTACAGGAGAAACACATATTTTATTTTTATTATATGTTTTTCTGTCTTCCAAAAATGAATCCTGTTTACTAACAGATCTATATTTCTTTGATGAAAGTCATGATTGATAAATGTGGGAAATGAGTATTAGAAAAGCTTTATGGCTGTAAACAGTTTTCCAAGTGGGGAGGGAGAAGAGAGGGGGGGAAGAGAGAGAGAGAGGGGGGGGGAGGGAGGTATCTTGGAAGATCTAGGAGCTAGTACTGGGACTTTGAGAGAAGAGAGGTAAGATTAAGATTAGAAGCCACGTGAAAGAAAAGTCTAGGAAAGGAATACTCAGTAGCTGGAGTCAAAATGAATATTTGGGGTAGCAGACAGGAATCTATGGGGATTTTAAAATTCTAAAATTTTGTTGTCAGCTTATGGAAATCACTCTCTTCTATTTCTTCAAATGAAAATTAATTATATGAACTGTTTATTTCTTGTTAAAGTATATATACTTTCTTTGGGGAAAATAAATAAAATTGCTATGGCTTGCTCCAAGACAGTCATGAAATGATGAAAATGACTACTCAAGTGGATCATTCACACACATAAATAGAATTAAAGAATTAAAACATTAAATAATCTGACCTCCCACCTACTATGGAATTAACCCCATAAGACTTCAAAAAGGGCTTCCGTATGAGCCTATGATTTGATAGCAGGCACATATCACTAGTAAGTCTATCAGTAATTTTTTTTGGACAGTTCTATTTTTTCCCAATGAGATCCTCTTTGTAACTAATCCAACATCTATCTATTTAATGTTGTTTAATGTTATTTAAGTAATATGTATATAAAAGTGAATAATACATTTTAAAATAAGGTCTTCCTTTGAAACTTTTGAAAAGTAGAGTACCTCAGCATTCCTTCCTACATGTGACATTTTGTCAACTTAATGAAAACAGCTATACTCCTGACAATACCAGGCACTCAACAAATATTCATTGAATAAAGAATTAGCTATCAGGCCCTCTATTCCTTTCTAAGGGTCTAATCATCCCTCTGTTAGGGATTCTTTCAGTGTGTTTTGAAAATAACAGTAAGAATAAACACAGCCTTATAATATCAGTGAAAACTCTGTGCTAATGCCACCTTTAAAGGGAAGTAAACCAAGTCAGAGAGCAAGTATACTTTGTTCAAAGTAGTAATAGCAGATAAGCAGCTGTGTTCAAAGCAGATATTATGAATTATGACACTTTGTCCATTAAAATTTCTACCCAGCATGTCTGATGGACAATGACACATTGACCAAAATATCAAGTGAGGGAAAATTTAGTCTCTTGACACATTTTGACAGATGGAAAGGAATAAAGATATTCAGTAATAATACCAACCTTTCTCAGTTTTCTGGACAAATCCCAAAGAAAATAAACTGCATTTTTCTCTCTAGTGTTGGTTTTTAAGTACCACTCTCTTTCTTGAAATATGTTAGCATTTGTATTTAACAATGACTGATTCTCACAGGACCACATTCATGCCCAATCATGTGTTAAAAGACTCAGTCCCTCCTTATTCATACACAGAGCTGTAATTGAAAAAATATAATCATAGAGGTACATGAAGAACAGAAAAGGAGAGTAGGGAAAAATCTCTAAGAATGAAATAGGAATACTGATACCTTTGTTGGATACTAACTCACAGCAAGTATAAAGTCCATAACACTGTCAAAATATTGTTTGCCATTAATTCAGACATACATGCCCCAAAAGTATTAGGCTCATTTAGGGGATGAGGGTGTTTGTTTAAATCCATAAACAGTTAACTGCCTTTATCATTTTGATCAGACAAAACCCTGTCTTTTTATTGTCAAAAAATATTTTCATATTGCAGAATAAACTTCTGTACAATTAGGAGTTCTATCAAGAGTTTTGAAGATGATCCAAAGGAAGAACCTGTAAGATTTTTCAGCTCACTTTCATACTAAAGGAATTTTTATCAGAATCATGACATAGCCTCAGCATTTGGCATTCAAAAAATCATCTTTCCACCTCCAAAGAAGTGGGAGTTGTTTAGCTGTATCTAAATTATTAGTGAAATTAGCCAAATCTGGCCTTCATTGCAATTAGAAGCTGGCTTCTGCAGTTAGATGTGGGCATGGCAACCATCCATTGCTATCAACAAATTTGCCTGGTAAAATAGACCAGAAATGACTGTATGTGAATGCCAAGCATAAGAATAAGACACTTTGAAAGAAGACACTATTAAAAAACAAAAGACACAAAGAAAGAACAGAAGGGATGCAAGGGAGAAAGATCACTGCAAATCATCTTGTATTCTTTATTCCCACTCTCTGTCTGAAGTGTAATAGAACACTTCAAGTTTCCTATTTTTCCTTTGCCTCCAAACTCATCCTACTTCTGAACTATCCTCCACATTCTAGTTAGATAATTCTGTCTAGACTGTCCCTTACAAACTGGGCCAAACTGATCTCACTAATGGTAGAATAACCTTTGCTTTCTTACATGCCTAGTGAAGACTACTCATCACAGAGTAATGTTGCCTGTATGAATCCTTTTTAGACATTCATGGCTGGGTTACTTGCTATTAGTCCCTGTTAGAGCTCTTATCATATTTAATTGCAAATATCTATGTATACATCTAACTTTACTGCTAGATGTTGGGTACCTTGAGTGAAAACATAGTGACATCTCCAATGTTTTATTATCTTTGTTTGGCATGTATATGAGGCTCAGTAATAATTGTGTGTACTTATTTCAGTAAGGTGATTTCTTTCAGAATGATTCAATGTCTGCTTCTATAGGAAGAACGTACTAACTGAGATGGTGAAACAAATATTGTAAACCTAGAACACTATACGATAAGTCAAATTTTGTTTCAGTTAAGCCTGGTAGCTCTAAGATCCACTCTCTGGGCTATTCTTGGATACAGAAGCTCTATTTCAAATTACTCACACACATATGCAGGAGACAATATCTGTGATCATTCTTCATTTGTATTTCTTTAGGACAACATACACAGTCTTAGTCAGGTATAAGGGGGAAGATTTTTTGATTGGGAATAGGAGCATGCAGATATCTTTAATTTAATTGCAAGCATATGGAATTTGAAGAACCAGGTAAAGATGTCCAAACATTGAATTAGGGCAAAAGGATATGAGTTCATGCAAAAGTTTGAAGCCTGAGACAAGGGAGGAAAATATGTAATTTAATCTAGAATGTAATTTAATTTCTGCGTGACTATTTTAGACAAACTCACTCTTATTTAATCACTACCTCACAAATTCCAAAAAAGTTTTATTTATATGTATACACACACACACACACACACACACACACACACATATACACACACACACACAAAGATGTACTAAATCATGAAGCTAGAAAATAAATATTTAATAACACATACCATTCAATAAGTTCATTTGTTTGCATGCTCAGATTAGTGTAGTCAAAACCAAAATCAACACCTTTCCCTGTCACTTATAACCAATCTAGGCCATGTCCACATGCCCAGCTACACCCTCTTGATTTTGAATAGTGATTCCTATGGGTATTTTGGGTCTGGGAGATATATCAATAATGTTTTGGAAGGATCATGTAAAAAGAATAATATCTAACCCAGTTAAAATAATGGAGAGGTAAATTTGAAGGTAGGAAGAGAAAGAACAAATGAGTTCATACTTGACATCTTGTTGTGGTAAAGGCTGATCTATAGAAAAGTGGAATACTAAGGAGGTGGTGAGGAAGACTGGAAGATCTGACTCTATTGCATGATTAATAGAGAATACTTACAAAAACACCTGTGAAGGAGAAATAAATATGACTAGATTTCAAAGGTTCAAGAAGGAAGGTTTTATTTTCTTGTATGCAAAAGAAAAAGTAAAAACTACAAAACACAATCTTATAAAAGCTTAAGCAACTAAATTTTAAAAAACAGAAGACCTTTTTGACTATACTTGTTACAACTGCCACTGATATTCAGTGCTTTGCAGCCAACTCTAACAGTATTAATAAGCTTTTTAATACTATACTGCCATTTCTGAATATAGTAAGAAAAAGAACAGATGAAATTGATTGGTACGCAATCAACTGACCCTGCTTGCTCTGGTTTAGAAGACATGTGTGGGTTTAAAAATAATTTTGTACAGTAATCACAGAAGTCATCAGAGAATGACAGTAGTATTCTACTATGTGACATGAGAAACGGAGTCTGTTTAAGGTTTAAATTAGGCATCATGAATGATTTGTGGGGATATGTGGTTGTCCTGAGAATTTTTTGAAAAATTAGCAACAAAAGCAAGCATAAAACCCAAGAAGAAAAATGTCTGAAATGGTCATAATAAAAGCATATGTTTAGCTAAATCTTACATATAGTGGAGTTAATATAAAAATGTAAAGTAATCATTTGTTCATGATTATCTGGGTTAAATTCACAGTATATACTTAATGCAGACATGGACCTCTTTGTTGATTACTGATATCACAGTAGATTTCTGAGATTCCTCTTAAATAAAGAAATGATGTGAAACATCTCCAGGAAACAAGCTGAACTTATAACCTTCTAAAATTAGATTTCCAATCACTTTCGACCAAATAGACCTAACAGTGCCTTAAGAAATTATTCTACTTGACCACAGGGCAGTAGTCACTCAGTTGTCATCCTTCAGTCTTAAACTGAGGCCTTCTCTGGTTCTCTGTTCGTTCCACTTACCTTACGGTGATATAGTCACTAAATTCATTAACTGAATCATTTTCTCATTATAATATTTACTGAAGGACTAAGACATGTCAGATAGTATGTTTTATACTGGGAATTCAATGCTGATAACTAGAAAACCCATGCTCATATGTCTTTCATATTGATATGGAGGAGTGTAATAAATGCCAGTTATATTTGGTTTCTACAAACACAGTTCTATGGTATGATGGTGGCATGAGAAACATTAGGGGTCATGATTAAAAATACATATCCCTGGATCCCATGCATAGAGATTTCATTTCAGTAAGTTTGAAATGGAATCTGGCAATTTATAGTTAGCTAAAAAGAAACAAATAAAACAAACCTAAAACCTTTCCAAGTGTGTTTTCTGGTTCACAGCCAGGCTTGGGAACCATTGGTCTATTGTACAATGAAAACTGATTTTGTACGAAAAAACAACAAAACTCTGTCTTCATTCTGTTCCATCAGAGAGGCTGAGGGCAAACACAGCTCATTTGGGCTCTGTGGCTGGGGATAGGATTAGGGAAGTGAGTGAACAGAGCATATCTGACTGAAAGTGGTGGCTTCATGAATTCAGAGTGGCAGATAATTCGAAAGTCACACAGCGGAAATCAAAATTAGTAAATTAAAGCATGTTTAAAAAAAAAATAAATAAATCCAGAGGGATCCGAGCTGGTAGTTGATATCTGAGAGGGAGAGAAGATATGAGTAAAAGACAAAAGGCTGGAAGAGGCAAGACGGCAGGAGAAGAATAGATTTCCAAAACTTAGGAACTTGAATTTTGTTTACCTGACAATGTATTGCCTGTTTAACTATCTTTACTCAAAGAGCAGTGAAAATGCAAATCTTTGTGTGGTCAGATAAAAGGCTAGGCACCTTTCTTTTCCTAACATAGTATATTTTACACTTTTCAAAGCTTTCTCAGGTGTAATTATTAGCAACATACAATTCAGAACACAGCAGACAACTATTTAATAGGCATGTTCAGACTGGAATCCATGATTATTCACCTATAAAACAGTGCTGGCATCAATGACATGGTTTAGTATCCTTTTTCCTTGTTGACTTTGGTCAGCACTGTATAAAAGGATCACATTTATTGAGCAGTTACTAGGTCACAGACCTTTGTACTAAGTGCTTTCCATGCAATATTTTATGTAATTACCACAATACATTTATGTAGCAATTAGTCATCATCAATTTCTTGTAAAGATGAATAAACAGGTCAGGTGTAAGTTACCGAGGTAAGACTCAGTGCTAGTATTGTCCGGCTCCAGAGTTTATTCTTTCTAACATTGGCCTAGGCAAAGAATTCTTGAAGAGTGCCCCCAAAGCAATCACCACAGAAACAAAAATAAACAAATGTGATATGATCAAATTAAAAAGCTTCTTATCAGCTAAAGAAACTATCATTACAGCAAACAGACAATCTACAGAATGGGAGAAAATATTTGCTCTCTACATTTCTGATAAAGGTCTAATAACAAGAATCTACGTAGAACTTAAAAGAATAAACAAGAAAAAATCAAACAACCCCATCAAGAAATGGGCAATGGAAATGAACACAAAGTTTTCCAAAGAAGACAGAATAATGGCCTGTACACATATAAAAAAATGCTCAACATCTCTAATCATTAGAGAAATGCAAATCAAAACTACAATGAGATATTACCTAACCCCAGTGAGATTGATCTGTATCAAGAAATCTCAAAACAACAAATGTTGGCGAGGATGTGGAGAGAAAGGAACACTCTTACATTGCTTGTGGGACTGCAAATTAGTGCAAACTTTATGAAAAAGAATTTGGAGATACCTCAAACATCTAAAAATAGAAACACCATTCGACCCAGCAATAGCATTATTAGGCATCTATCCAAAACAGCATAAGGCATTCTATTATAAAGACATCTGCACCCGAATGTTTATGGCAGCACAATTCACTATTGCAAGGATGTGGAAACAACCCAAGTGTCCGTAAATTCATGAGTGGATTATTAAAATTTGGTATATGTTCACAATGAAATATTACCCAATTCTAAGAAAAGACGGTGAGCTAGCACCACTTATATAGTCCTGGATTGAGCTTAAGCCCATTATGCAAAGGATCAGAAAGATGGGCTCACAGGCACTTGCTATCAAATTGGTACTGACTGATTATCAATATGGTGCTGAAAGAAAGGGTGGTGATGTTCACCAGGGATTCAGGGCTTGGGGGGGGTAGACCCACATCTGAGGGATATGGTGAACAGTGTGGAGGGGAATCGCATACCTCTAACCATTGCTAGGGAAAGGCAAAGTTATAAAAGATAACCAAAATATTTAAAACATTTATTGAGTGTCAGGCAGGTGGGAGGGGGGAGGAGGGGATGGGTATATATATACATTATAAGTGTGATGTGCATTGTCAGGGGGATGGACATGCTTGAAGCTCTGACTCGAGGGGAGAGGGAAGGCAAGAGCAATGTATGTAACCTTAACATTTGTACCCCCATATTATGCTGAAATAAAAAAAAATATTGATGATGATTAAAGACAATTTAAATGATCAAATACCAGATATTAATCATTTCTAAAATTTAATGTCATAATTATTTATTTTGGTCCTCTAAAATTTAAGAAATAATTAAGTTCAGTGGCTATGAGTATATAATTTTTGTCAATAGTGTTTACTCATAATTATGGGTCTTTATTCATTCAGTTTTCATACTGTGATTTTTTAAAATCAATGACTAAACTAACACTGGTTTATTTCTTCTTTGATAGTATTATTTTGATGATGGTACTAATACATAACAACTGTAGTCTGATTATATGGCAGATGGGAGCATTTTGTCTTCACAATTTGACGTGCAGAAGATTTATAGTTGAGTGTACTTTCTTAGCAGAGGAGCATGTGTATGTTTAAATTCTTTTTTTTTTTTTTTGAACTTTTTTTTTTATTTTGGCATATGATGGGGGTACAGATTTTTTTCTTTTTTTTTAATTTCAGCATATTATAGGGGTACAGATTTTCAGGTTTAAATAAATGCCCTTTCCCCCCTCCCACCACAAGTCTGAGTCTCCAGCATGACCATCCCCCAGACGGTGCACTTCTCACTCATTATGTATGTATACACCCCCCCCATCCCCCTGCCCAATACCCTATTACTGTAGTACCTATGTGTCCACTTAGGTGCTGCTCAGTTAATACCAGTTTGTTGGTAAGTATACATGGTTCTTGTTTTTCCATTCTTGGGATACTTCACATAGTAGTATGGGTTCCAGCTCTAACCAGGAAAATATAAGATGTGCTATATCACCGTTGTTTCTTAGCGAGTGAATTTTGAACTGTAGACACAGAAATATTATAACTGTGTTGATGCAATCAATGCTAACAAAATATAATACCATTTTGTTCTTGTAAAACAAAACTAGGTTAATATTAAAGCCTAGAAGTAAGCATATTCATTCTTGTTTGAATTTTGTTTTTATTGAAATACTCTAAAACATAAGTGGACACATTCGTATAAAAGTATAAAAATGGTTAATTTCAAATGATAAATATTAGTGAAATAGTAAAATTTTACTTCAGTATTTCTAAATTTAGAAATTGTGACATTTCTTTTTTTAATTTTTAATTTATTTTTTCAGCATATTATGGGTGTACAAATGTTAAGGTTACATTCAATAAGAGAGAGAAATGGTTGACCTTTAAATTCTGCATATATGTGTATACATTTAGTAACTTGTCCACATCTGTCAATCTTACACAGGCTTTAATTCATTTAATCATTGATTTTATCAATTTATTCCCCACTAAAAGATATATCAGAAGCCAAAGCAACTGGTAAGCTAACACAAATATGCTTGATACAAAGAATATGTTCATACTTAAAATAGAAATTACTGACTTATTCTCATGAGATTGATGACTATTCATTCTGTGATGATATAACATATCATTAACCAAGTAAGGACTTCAAATTCAAAATGACAACTAACCATATGAATTTATATATTCTCTCCATAAATTAATAAGAAATATTTTTTTTAATAAGAAAAAACCCGTACCAACAAACAGAATGGGAAGGAAATCACAAAAACATAATTTTAGCAAATATCTGGAGGATTATGCTGTAGACTGAATGTTTGTGCCCCGCCCACCAAATTCATATGTTGAAATATAATCCCCAATCTAATCTCCAATGTGGTGGTATTAGAATGTGGGGCCTTTGGAAGGTGATTAGGTAATGAGAATGGAGCCCTAATACAATTTGTGCTTTTAAGAAAGGGATCCCAAGAGTTCTTTTGCCAATTTCTGCCACAGGAGGAAGCAAAAGGACTGCCATCTATAAACCAGGAAGTGGGTCTTCATCAGGCACCATATCTGCTAGTACTTTGATCTTGGACTTTCCAATCACTGGAACTGTGAAAATAAATTTCTATTGTGTATAAGCCATCCAGTCTATATGGTATTTTTGTTACAGTGTCATGAGTAGACTAACACAGATACAGAACTGATGATACAAAGCAGGGATAGCCATAGAGCAGAAAACATTGCTGAGGAACTACATTAAATGAGATAATCTGTCTGCTATGCACAATTTCCAGTGAGAGTGAAATGTAGAAATGCCAGGTACGAGGAATAGAAGTTGTAACATCTGTGCCTGACAACTAGGGTAATAAAAGTATGAGGAACAGACACACACATTGGGCATAAAGCATTCATTGGTTTTCTCTATTGGCTTTCTGTTCTGTGTTTCATTAATTTCTCCTCTAATCTTTCTCATTTTCTTTCGTATGTTTTCTTTAGGCTTAGCTTGATCTTTTCTTTTAGTATCTTAATGTGGAAGGTTAGGATATTGATTTGAAATCGTATCTTAATGTAGTGACTTGCAGCTACAGATGTCCCTATAAGCACTATTTTAGCTACAGTCCATAGTTTCAGTATGTTTCTTCATTTTTATTCATCTCAAGCAATTTTGTCATTTCTTTTGTTATTTCTTCTTTGACTCACAGGCTATTTAGTAGTGTGCTGTCTAATTTCCACATATTTGTGAGTGTCTCAAATTTCTATTTGTCATTGAATTCGAATCTTTATAATAGAGAGACTTATGTTCTTTTGGGTATATGCCCAACAATGCTATTGCTGGGCCCAATGGTATTTCTATTTCTAGCTGTTTGAGGTATCTCCAAATTCTTTTCCACAAAGAATGCACTAATTTGCAGTCCCACCAGCAGTGTAAGAGTGTCTCTCCGGATCCTCACCAGCATTTGTTGTTTTTTGTTGTTTGGGGATTTCTTGATACAGGCCATTCTCACTGGGGTTAAGTGGTATTTCATTGTGGTTTTGATTTGCATTTCTCTAATGATTAGAGATGTTGAACATTTTTTTATATGTTTGCAGGCCATTATCCTGTCTTCTTTGGAGAAGTTCCTGTTCGTTCCCATTGCCCATTTCTTGATAGGCTTGTTTGATTTTTTCTTGTTTATTCTTTTAAGTTCTAGGT